>CABHPH010158710.1:21716-37082 GCA_902168325.1 Peromyscus nudipes
CTTCTTCTTCTTCTTCTTCTTCTTCTTCTTTCTTCTTCTTCTTCTTCCTCTTCTGGGAAATGTCTCACATGGCCCAACACCTTGCTTTTATTTTTGCTTGATTTTAAAACATCATAATTAGAAGCAAATTTAAACCTTTTATGTTTATATTTTTCATTTAAGTGTGTGTGTGTGTGTGTGTATACATACCACATGAGTGCAGTTCCTGTAGAGGCCACAAGAGGGCACTGGATCCTCTGACCTGGAGTTACAGGTCATTGCAAAACATCATGTGGGTGCTGGGAACTGAACGTGGGTCCTCTGCAAGAGTATCAAGTGTTCTTAACCACTGAACTATCCCTCCAGCCTCCCTTCCTCACAGTTAAACTTCCTTAGTCTTACACTTTTAAAACAATTTCACAGTCATCTCTACTCACACACATTGCTGAGTGTCTGTATCCAATGCAGGCATAATCCTCTCTCTTCCACCATCTTTTTTTCCCCTAATGAATAGACATGAGTTAGTGAGTCTGGCCAGAGCTTCTGAGCAACAGACACTCCCCCAACCCTGCCATGAAATACTAACTCTAGTTAAACAGTGTAAACCCTGCTCTGGATTTAAATTTTTCCAGAGCAAATGCTATCCTATGTCCATAACCCTGCGACAGAATCCACCCAATTCACTTTTCGGTTCCCTTTGGCAAACATCAATGTCTACTGAGTCCTTTTTCTCACTCTCTCTATTTTTTTCTTTATACGGTTGAAGGCTTAGCAGCCAGTGAGTATTGAAACTTTCCTCGAGAGTAACAAGGAACTGAGGAGTCTGTAATCCACACAGACAGACACATTTTTCTGTGTCAAATAAACACTTGGAGCCTTGGAGGAGGGTGTGTCCCCGTTTCCATTCAGTGTCAGCTCACAGGTTCCATTCTTCTTTGTGCCCTGGGACACTGTGTTCACCTCTCTGCCTTCTTCCTTCTCTCTGCTGTTTAGTGGATCTGGGGGTGTTGGGACTCTGATATGGGAGATCAGAGGAGATGACGGGGTGAGGACAGAGACCTCAGTCCTGGCACCTGCCTTGTGACCTGTGTTCATACATGGTCCACACCTGAGAAAAAGCAAGGTGTCCAATGTCCTTTCCCTTTGTCCATCTTGGTGTAGGGAAAGTGAGTGGACAGCTTGCCTGAACTTCGCTCTATCCAACTAACATGTTTCCTCTTAAGGTCTTCATCCACTGGTGACAATTTGGATTTCTTTTTACTTATTCATGACCCCTCAGTCACTGGGTCTTCTCCTGAGTCTGGAGGCCAGCCTCAGATAAACAACTGCCCTTTCCCACTGACACAACTACAGACCCAGAGAAGGCAGCAATCTTAGTGCCTCTTCAGACATGTCCATGGCTCCCCACCCAGACCTGGCCTGCCCTCTTGTGGTTGAGTAGAGGCAACATGGCTGCTTCCCACCCAAAGGTTCCCACCAGGGACTCCCGAGAGGGAGATCAGGGCTCATTCTGCAGATGTTGTCTCACTGTTGTGTGGTCAGTTTCTGGCCCCGAGAAGCTCTTCTCCCCCCTCTACAGTGATGCATGGGTACTGACATGTCAACCTGACTGAATGGACTCTGACCTCTGGGCATCTCTACTGATGGCTCATGGAACAACACAAGGGCTTTGGAAAGACCATGGTGCTCCTGACTCTAAGATATGAATATTCGCCAAGCAGAAGAGGTGGAGGAGAGCTTGGGAGTGAGTGTTGGGGGGGGTTGTTTGTCCACCTAGGATAGGTGGATGGACACCCCTATCCCAGCACCCCTCTTCTGGAGACTTGGCTCCTAAGGGTGGGATTCAGATACTTTCCAGTTGTGTGAGGAGTTGTATGTTGTATGCACAGACAGTTACCAGCGGCATCTGAAACTAGACTTACAGGTGGTTGTGAACTCTCATGTATGCCTGGGAATCAAACCCAGGTCCTCTGCAAGAGCGGCCAGTGGTCTTAGCTGCTCATCCATCTCTCCAGCGCTCATGCGTTTCTTTCACGGTTGCGCTGATATTGCCTATATCGTAAGGAATTCCACAGCAGACTATGAAAAGACCATTTCTAGGCTGGGGGTGAGCCCAGCAGTGCTCACCTAGCATGCACAAGGCTCTGTGCTCCATCCTCTCCACCACATGCACAAAAGAACACCATTGCCCATCTCATTACCCACAGCCGGGGTCACACTAGCACCAAGTGTACAGTGTAGGGAGTGAAAACGCTTCTTTACCATCAAGGATACCTTGTTTAGCTCCTGGTGATGAAAAGGGATGAGTTTGAACTGCCTGTTTGCTTCAGTACCAACTTACCCAGGCATTGTCCATCGATTAATAATGTCTGCAGATGGCGCTGTTGCACAGGTGCGGAGAGTAGGATGGGAAGATCAGGATTCGATGCTGCAGCATCTGGTCTCTCTGAACCCCATAAACCAGGAAATGGGATCCTCACTCTACTCATGTAAATGCTATTTAACATTCCTCTGCTCCAGGATTTGACCTACAGATGAAGCGCCAAAGCCGAGGTTCTATTTATAGGAAGGAATATAAATTTTAACAACCTTCTAATGTAAACATGTGGTTGGGGTTGGGGTGGGGGGAGTCCAGGTGCAGAAGGAAGCTCTGACATCAAAAATATGAGTAGACCCACTGCAGGAGGCTGGAGTGACTGCTCAGTCAGTAAGGTGTCTGCCTCTAAAGCACAAGGACACCCCCCCCCAGTTTGATCCCCGGAAGCTGGCTTTTTAAAATGTTTCTTTTAGCTTCTGTAAGGCAAAGGACACTCACTGTCAATAAGACAAAACAGCAGACTACAGAATGGGAAAACATCCTCACCAACCCCACATCTGACAGAGGGCTGATCTAAGAACTCAAGAAACTAGACATCAAAATATCATATAATCCAATTTTAAAAATGGAGTGCAGAGCTAAACAGAGAATTCTCAACAGAAGAATCTCAAATGGCCAAGAAAGACTTAGAGAATTGCTCAACATCCTTAGCTATCAGGGAAATGCAAACAAAAACGACTCTGAAATACCATCTTATACCTGTCAGAATGGCTAAGATCAAAAACCCTATTGACAGCCTATGTTGGAGAGGATGTGGAGTAAGGGGAACATTCCTTCATTGCTGGTGGGAGTGCAAATTTGTACAGCCACTTTAGAAAGCAATACAGCAGTTTCTTAGAAAATTAGGAATCAATCTACCTCAAGACTCAGCTATACCATTTTTGGGCATATACCCAAAGGACGCTCAATCATACCACAAGGACACTTGCTCAACTATGTTCATATCAGCATTATTTGTAATAGCCAGAACCTGGAAACAACCTAGATGTCCTTCAACAGAAGAATGATAAATAAAATGTGATGAATTTACACAATGGAGTATTACTCAGCTGTAAAAAACAATGACCTCATGAAATTTGCAGGCAAATGGATGGAACTAGAAAAAAAATCATCCTGAGTGAAGTAACCCAAACCCAGAAAGACAAACATGGTATGTGCTCACTCATAAGTGGATATTAGATGTAAAGCAAAAGATAACCAGGCTACAGTCCACAGCCCTAGAGAAGCTAGGTAACATGGAGGACCCTAAGAGGGATGCATGGATTTCCCTGGGGAGGGGAAATAAATGAGATATCCAAGGGTAAACTGGGGAGAGGGGGTGGGGGGAAGGGAATGGGGCATGGGAACGTGAGGAATCGGGTTTTTTGAGTTAGGAGCAGGGTGGAGGGGGAGAGTAATGAAAGAGATATCTTAATGGAGGGAGGCATTGTGGGGTTAGAGAGAAACCTGGTGCTACAGAAATTCCCAGGAATCCACAAGGATGATCCCAGCTAAGACCCCTACCAATAATGGAGAGAGTGTCTGAACTGGCTTTCTCCTGCAGTCAGATTGGTGACTACCCTGATTGTCATCACAGAGCCTTCATCCAGGAACTGATGGAAGCAGATACAGAGATCCACAACCAAGCACTGGGCCAAGCTCCAGGAGTCCACTTGAAGAGGGGGGGGGGGGATTATATGAAAAAGGGGGGGGGGATCCGGATCATGATGGGGAAACCCACAGAGAAAACTGAACCAAGCTCATGGGAGACATGACTAGACTGACAGCTGGGGACCCTGCATGGGACCTACCTAGGACCTCTACATGTGGGTGACAGTTGTGTAGCTTGGTCTGTTTGTGGGGGCCTTTAGCAGTAGAATCAAGACCTATCCCTGCCTCATGAGTTGGCTTTTTGAAACCTATTCCCCATGCCGGGATGCTTTGCCCAGCCTTGATGCAGCAGGGAGGAGCCTGGTCCTGCCTCAACTTGATATGCCATGCTTTGTTGTCTCCCATGGAGGCCTGCCCCTTTCTGAACAGAGGAGTGGATGGGGGAGGGGTAGAAGGGAGGTGAAGGGAGAGACAGGAAGAGAGGAGGAAGGGGAAACTGTGGTTGGCATGTAAAATAAATGAAAAATTTTAGTAAAAAAAAGAAAAAATATTTCTTTTACTTATTTTTTGAGATTATAATATAATCACATTATTTCCCCCTCCCCTTTCCTCCCTCCAACCCTGCCATGTACACCCCCCCCACTCTCTTTCAAATTCATGGTCTCTTTTTCCATTGTCATTACATGCATATATGTGTGTGTGTGTGTGTGTGTGTGTGTGTGTGTGTGTGTGTGCATGTATATACATATATATTCCTAAATATAACCTGCTCAGTTCATATCATGTTACCTATGTGTACATTTTCAGGGCTGACCATTTGGGATAACCATTTGGATGACCAGTCAGCGTGCTCTTACTGAGGAAGACCGTTAATCTCACTCTCAGCGTTCCTCAGTTGCCTGTGGTTCTCTGTGTAGGGTTGAGGACTCTCGGGCTTTCCCCCCATCCACGCCTGTAAAGGGCCTGGCTTTTTCTGTGGGTGCGGGGAGCCAACTCAGGTCTCTCTGTTTGCACAGCTGCCACATCACTGACTGGGCTGCCTCCCTGGTCCCAGAAGTGACCACGGGCCGGTGTGAAGCGGCGACCTTTCATTTCTCCTCCACCTCCCGTGGAAATTTAATTAACTGCCCCGTGCACCGTCACATACGAGACCAGTTCAGACGTGTTTCCGTAAGTAGGTAAAGAGACATTGAGTTGCTTTGCTGAGTCCCACACAGCTTGAGAGCGACCGGTGTTCCCAGAAGCCAAAGGTGCTATTCTTGAAGTACACAAAACGTTTTAACATTTCTAAGCTACAAAATATTAAAAAACAATGATGTTCTCAGACTCTCTTTAATTCTTCTCAGATTTTTGTCATATATATATATATATAATTTTATGTCTATGGATTTGCAGCCCCAAACAATCATTTTCTCTGGGGTAGAATTTTTCTTCATCATTGAGCTGCTGTAATTTACAACTCAGGACTGACCTGAATTTGAGAGCGCTACTGTCCCTGCTTGCATCTGTAGGCACTGTGGAGCCCTCCTACGACCTGGCTCTGCTGTTGGTCCCCTGAGAGGTGACCAACAGAGTCTTTCCCGAAGTCAGTGAGCTTTGAAAGCCCAGCCTTGGAGAGGTGGACGCTCCTAGCTTTGAAGCCTCTGCACCTCCTTCCCATACAGCTGACGCTAAACTCACTCCTGAGCCAGGTGAAGTGTGCAAACGCACATTAGTACTGCAGGTGATCGGGTGGTGAGAGGAGCCGATCCAGGCCCATCTGAGCGGAGAGTCTGCAGGAGACAACCTGCATTTGCACAGTCACAGACCCTGCAGTAATTCTCTGTGAAACTGGGTGTCCATCAGTTGTAATTTCATGCACTGGTAGGAAGGGTTTGGAGTCTGGAGAGTGGGGTGATTCCAGATCAGACAGGATTTACATAAGACAAACGTTTGAACTCACTGCCTTCCTAGGACCCCGGGAGATCAGAATTCACTCAGAGCACCTTTGAGATTCCATAGGGAAAGCACAGGCTACCAGGGTTCATTACAAAAACCAGTTTTTCTGCTATATGCGCCAGATTCTTGTGCTTTGGGTGACCTCTGTCAGCCTCCTAGGAACCATCAGGCTGTATATCTCAGCAAGGGGAGCTCCTAATGACAGGCTTGTGTTTCCCTCTGGTCCCTTGAATCTCAGCTGCTGCGGCCCTGATGGGTGATCAACCGCCATCAGGCTATCTCTGCTGTGTTCGATTTTTTGCAGTGGGTGGAATGAGCAGGAAGGAAAAACCCGGGAGAGACAGGGGAGTATCTTCAAATTAGAAGTTTAACACTCTTTGAGGCATGAGCTGACTCGTTTTTACCCAAACAAAGCCTGGGAAATTAATTTGATAAACATCTTCCCTCTGCAGGCTTCAGCCACTGGGTGAAACTTCTCCGTATTCCTTATCAAAAAAAAGAAAAAAAAAATCTGGAGGTATTGTTCAGACTACAGATGCAGGCTCCATCCTGGAAGAGTCATGGGGCCAGGGTGGGGCCCAGGAAGAGGGCATTTGTGGTGCATAATGAATTCTGAAGGGCAGGCAGGCTTTGCGAACTGCAGTGGAAGCCTGAATCTCCATCTGCTCCTCCCCCTCCCTTCCAAGTTCAGAGATTAGTGCTGGGGACATGGCTCAGTCACCAGAGCATCTGCTGTGCAAGTTGGAGGACCTGAGTTCAATCCAAACCCACATGAAAAAGCCAGCCATGGTGGCATGTGCTTGTAATCCAAGCACTGGAGATGTGGACACAGGTCGATCCCGGCAGCTCACTGGGCAGAAAGCCTTATTGGTGAGCCTTAGGCCAGTACGAGACCCTGTCTCAAAAACTTAATAAAAAGCAAGCATGCTTCACGAATCTGTTAAAATTACTCACTACATTCCTGCTGCAAGTACTCCTGATGTCTATTCTCCTACAAATAAGCAAAGACATGGGATGGGGCATGTAGCTCCCCAGCTAGTAGCCATTGGATGCTTTGGGTTCTGCCTTGGCTACCTTGAACAAAAGAACTGTCAATCACGCAGCCCAGCCTGACTACCGTTATGCCAGCATCAGTCATCCAGAATACTCCATGGTATCTTAGGAAAACTATACAGTGATCACAACTGCTTGCTCTAGCTCCTGCAGACAGGGCTCCAGCCTGGACTGTTTCAGTTTACACTAAGCCCTTTGCTATCAGAGGCCTCTGTGAACTCCCCATTATCAGCTAGTTACCTAGGCCAGAGGGGAGCACTTCCCCTGGGGTGACTGGGGCTAGAGCGGTAAGCTTTAATAGGTGCAAACACAAACCATCATTTGCATTGAGGTCTGCTGTGTTTGGTGCAAACCTTCATGTGCGTGTGAGATTTGCAGGCTGTGATTGGTATAAGCCCAAAATTTTGTTTGCGTGCATGTGAGGTCTGCTGTGATTGGTGCAAACACAAACCTTCATTTTCATTTAGGGATGTGCCACTGTGATTGGCACAAATGTAGCCTCATTTGCATGCATGCGTGCAAAATAGTAAAGTAGCAAACACTGAACTCTGTTAATGCTGACTAGACAGGATTGCTTCCCATTAGAAATGCCCATGGTCTGAGCAGTCAGTGCAGGTCCACTCAGGCAAGGTTTGCACTATCCTGTTGATACTGTCACAGATCACTCCCAACTCCACATCTTTAACCAAACAGATATATTACCTAATGACCATGGAGGTCTGAAGTCCTCAAATCAAGGCCAATAAAAATGATAAGTGAAGCCGGGTGGTGGTGGCACATGCCTTCAATTCCAGCATTCAGGAGGCAGAGGCAGGGGGATCTCTGTGAGTTTGAGGCCAGTTTGGTCTATAGAGCTTGTTCCAGAACAGGCTTCAAAGCTACACAAAGAAACCGTGTCTCGAAAAATCAAAAAAAAAAAACTGAAAAAAGAAAAACTACTCACTAGGGAGGCAGAGGCAGCAGGATCTCTGTGAGTTGGGTCCAGCCTGGTCTACAGAGTGAGTTCCACAGCAAGAGGGCTCAATAGGTAAAGCTGTTTGTGGTATAGGCCTGATGATGAAAGTGTGAACCCTCAATTTCATGATAGAAGAAGAAAATCAACTCCCCAAAGTTGTCCTCTGACCTCTACATATAGGCCATGGCATTGCACACCCACTCACACACACACACAATAATAGTAGTCATAAGAAAGATAGGAAGAAGGGAACGGGGGGAGGACCATACATGTAGGACAGAAAAGTTACTATAGATGAACAAGCGAGAGGACCATAAGGATAAAAGATGAGGTGGACACAGGAATGGCGTCCATTCCAGTTTTTAAAATATTTTCCTGACTTTGATCAGATGAACTTGGTTTTTGTAAAGCCCAGAGGAGCATCAGCTTCCAGTGTAGCCTACAGAAGGGCATCAGAAGACTGACCCCCAAACATCACATGAACCTCTCTCTAACCCAAGTCGGCAGCCAGTTCATTCAGTTCATTCTGGTCTAAAAGTCCTTCCCTATTGCTGCTCCTGAGCTCTGGCTTCAAGCAGCTGAGTTTTGCTGTAAGACTGTGTCTCCTAGAAATGTCAGGAGCTACACCCATGACTGCCCAAACATGGGCTGAATAAGGACCACAGTAGACATGCTAACGTGGATGAAGGAAAGCCCACGAGGCCTCAACCCTACACAAAGAATACAGGCAACTCAGGGATGCAAGCGCAGGAGAAATGGTCTCCCCGAGGAAGAGCACACAGATTGGTTATCAGATACCAAATGGTCACCAAATACGAAATACATAAGCACACACCCGATTGGTTATCAGATATCAAATAAGTAAATACAACCTGCTTGGTCCATACAATGTCACTTGTATGTGTGTAGTTACATTATATGGACTGAGTGGGTTGTATTTATGTATATAGGAGCACACACACATATGTAACAACAATATTTTTAAAGAGAAGCCATGAGTTTGAGAGAGCGCAAGAGAGGGATACATGGGAGGAAAGAGGCAAATGATGTAATTATATTTTAATATATAAGATATAAATATATTTTAATATAATTATATTTTAATATAATTTATTATATATATATCTATAAAGACTTGAGAAGAAGCTGCAGCGTGGAAGCGTCTGGTGTCTGAATGAAGGGGATGCCGATGGCCTTTGGGATCGATAACTGTTTGACCTTCCTGAGTGGGTCTGTCTTCTTGAGCGGGTCTCGCTCTCAGCCTTGACTACCCCCTGCCCTCAGCCATCTGCAAGGCTATTAAAGTCCAGCCTTGTGAAGTTCCAAAGGCCAGGACATGCATTTGATTTAACAGTGTGACACCAACCAAGGAAAACAGGGCCATAAAGCAGAGGCGGATACATCTGCTGTACCTGTCAGGGGGGAGACAAGAATGAATGGGGGAGAAAAGATGGAGGAGGAAGCAGAAAAATGGAGGCCAGGCTAGTCTCCCCCCCACCTCCATTTATTTGGTGATAAAATTTGGCCAGATGCTTGTAAATTTCTGGTGCAGCCACCCTCCCACCTGGAGTCCGATAGACTAATCACATTTACACCTGACACCTGCCCCTTGTCATGTTTTCCTTATTAATTTTCAGTAAAATCTATGAATAGACAAGGGACTCCCACTCTTTATTTCATAGGTGAGAAACACAGATGCAGGGACAGTTAAGAAGTTTACCTAAGACTGCAAGGCTGGGGAGGAAGGGGGGTTGGAACTAGTCCTGGCTCCAGAGAGAAACCCCCTAACCACTGCACCATGCTGCCTGCTGAGTACCTTTGACACAACCTTTGTGAAGGGTGAGAGCTATGGGGAAGAAGGAACTTAACTCACAAGAGGAAATGATGGCACACTGGGGATATTGCTCAGTGCGGAGGGTGTTTTCTGGGCATGCGTGAAGCCAGCCCCAGTGCCACGTAAACTGGGTGTGACAGAGGCGGGAGGTGGGGGCGGGGCGGGGGGCGCGGATCAAAAGTTCAGGGTCATCCTCAGATACATAGTTTGTGACCAACCTGGGCAAAATGGAACCATATTTCACCATATCTCAGAAGGGGAGAGAGAGAAGTGGGGAGGGGGAGAAGGAGGGAAGGAGAGGGAGAGATGGAGACATAGATAGATGATAGAGACAGACAGACAGATGGATAGACAGATAGACAGACAGACAGACAGATGGACAGATAGACGGACAGATAGACAGACAGACAGACAGACAGATAGACAGACAGACAGACAGACGGACAGATAGACAGATAGACAGATAGATAGACAGACAGACAGACAGACAGACAGACAGACAGACAGACAGACAGACAGATAGATAGATAGATAGATAGATAGATAGATAGATAGATAGATAGATAGATAGAGATAGGTAGATACATGATCAATACTAAGTTGATATTCCTCAATACAATCAGAGCTTGCGGTTAAACACATGACCGGGTACATACGCTCATCCTACTGAATTCCTGGCTGAAATCCACTCAACAGCAGGAAGATTTGCTCAGTGATAGGACCCTGGCCTGGCATGTGTGAGGACCTATGGGTTCAACCCCCAGACACACACACACACACACACACACACACATACACACACACACTAGTATCCCCCTTCCTTTGCAAATGACAGTTTTAAAGGAATTAAAGAAGCCATCGGAAAGCAGGTGGAAGAGGGGATG
This sequence comes from Peromyscus nudipes, assembly GCA_902168325.1. Taxonomy (NCBI): domain Eukaryota; kingdom Metazoa; phylum Chordata; class Mammalia; order Rodentia; family Cricetidae; genus Peromyscus; species Peromyscus nudipes. The sequence goes on from CABHPH010158710.1 coordinate 32,327, forward strand.
TGGAACCCACAGTACTGGGGTTACCGCATTGGTTACCCTAGACAGCTTGGCTGTGCAGTCACCACAACTGAACCCACTGTCCTGTGAAAGCCTCACACATACTTACATCAAAGGTGTGCCAAGCCTGGAATGCAGAAATCAAGGGGAGAGGAGGGGAAGGGGAGAAGAGGGGAAAGGGAGGGGACGGGAGGAGGAGGAAGGGGCAATTCCCTAAAAGCTGAGATCCTGTCCTCCCTCCTTCCATGTCAGACCAGGCAGTTCCCACCCTTGCCCACAAAAGGGGCTGAGGGTTTTACTGGAAATGATCCTCTCAGAATCCCTGAACAGTTAAAGAAATAGAATGGGGTTTATGCCTAAGTCCACCAGCTGAACTGTGGACTATCCTGCCCAGAGCACCTCACCTGACCACCAGGCTCACAATGCAAGCAGCTGAGCACACCCTCTCCTGAGCTACAAACTCCTGCAGGCCCAAGGATGTCTCTCCAAAAAGACTATTAAGCATCCCCACCCTCGCCCAAATGAGAACAAACTACAACTAGAGATGGGTCTGTCTACTCCACACAACCTAGGCACATCACCCTACAGGATGGCTTTCAGGAGTCCTAAGTTGTCTAGGCTTATGAAGCTCCCACTCAGCTCTCGGGGCACCCACTTCAGATAACATGTGTCAAAAGAGAAGGCAAAGATTAAAGAGAAAAAGAATCAGAAAGAAAAGAGACTGGGCAGGCATAAAAAAAATCTTAAAGAAAAACTCATTAATATTTGTATTCAAGTGCATGGAGTTTAAAGACGGTGGTCTTTTTTATGAAAATGAACTGTTTTGTGCTCTCTTCTGAGATGGGTGGTCAGCTGTGGCCATAGCAAGAGAAAATGATTGCTAATTGGGGAATATGGTTCCATGGGTAGGGTGATTGCTGGGCATGCATGGAGCCACGGATTCTATCCCCCTCGCAGAATAAACTGTGTGTGGTGGTGCACACCTGTAACCAGCACTCAGGAGGTGGAGGCAGGGGGAGATCAGAAGTTCAAGGTCATCCTGTGATACATAGCAAACTTGTGATCAACCTGGGATGAATGTGACCATATTTCACCATATTTCAGAGAGAGGGGGAAGGGAGGGAAAAGGGGAGACAAAGAGACAGGCAGATGGATGGATAGATGGATAAGATAGTTGGTGCATAGATGAATAGATAGATAGACAGATAGACAGAGGCTGAGGCCCAGGGACAGCAAACTAAGCTAGACCTACAAGATTTAGGAGGGAAGAAGTCACAGCTGCCTACAGCACTTGACAATGTCACAGGGGGAGCCAAACTGTCTGGCTCAATAAAGAAAACATGCATTAGGGAAACTGAGGCTTCAAGCTGGTTCATTTGCACCTGGAGGGCTCCTAGCTGAGCCCTTTGGTATCTCTAAGAATTGGCCAGTCCCAGGGGCCCTCCTCTCTTGTAACCCAGCCAGGGTCTTGAAGATATCAAGTCACCATAAGACACAGAAGAATGTTTTTAAAGATATTTCAAAAATGGGAGCGTTAAAAAGAAAGCCAAGAAAGGGGATGGGGAGATGGGTCAGTATAAAGTGCTTGCAACACAAGGTGGGGACCTGTGTTCAGATTCCCAGCACCCACAGAAAAAGTAGGTGTGATGGCATGTCTAAAACCCAGTGCTGAGCACAGACAGGAGGATCTGTGGCTGCCCAGTCTAGCTGAACCAGTGATCTCCAGCTTCAGCGGGACCCTGTCTCAAAACATAAGTTGGAGACTGGAGAGGTGGCTCAGTGGTTAAAGCATTGGCTGCTCTCACAGAGGACCAGGGTTTGGTTCCCAGCACCCACACAGCAGCTCACAACCATCTATAACTCCAGTTCTAAGATATCTGACACCCTCTTCTGGCCTCCATGGGTACTGCATGTATGTGATGCATAGACTCTATGTAGGCAAAACACTCAAACATAAAATAAAATAAATATATCTTTAAAAAAATCCAATAGGAAAAGAAAAACAAGGAAAGCCAGGGGTGTGGATAAAGGAGGAGAGCAGAATTCCAGACGGAAAGAGACAGCTGAGAAAGTGTCAGCCATGTCTTTGATAAGATTTGGAGAGTAAGAATCGCACTCTCTGGGCTGCGTCTTCGAGTCTTTCCGCTGTCTTCTCCTGCAGAGAACACATCCCTACTCTTCCTACCAACTTTCACTAAGTGCTGGCCTCATCCCGGGCACAGGAGAACACGCTGAAGAGACAGCAAAGATAGCCTGTGAGGCTCCCACAGGAGAAAGATGGACAGCTTGGTGGGAAATCGGCATTCCAAGGAAACCTGAACAGGGTGGTAAAGCAAGACAGTGCCCGAAGACCTCAGCTCTCTCCTCCTCCGCTCTCTCCCTATGCATCCCTCATATTCCTCAAAACACTAAAAACAAAACATAAAGATGGCAGGGGCGGCTTACCATCTACCAACTCATGGGGGGAAAAAATCTGTTACCTGGCCCTTTTCCCAATTCCAGACATCCAAAGGTGGCCTGCAGTCCCTGGCTTGTGGCCACTTCTCTCTTGAAAGTACATCACCCCAGGTCCTCCTGTGTCCTCACATCTCTCCTAGTCTACTCGCTGCCACTCTCCTGTCTCCAGCATCCGTTATTCCTCCGGCCGTACACAAGCTGACGCATTTTCCCTTTCCACTTGAAGACAGGTTGTGGTTGGTCCATCTTGCCCGTCATAAGAAGAGATCACAAAAATAAAGAAATAACAAGATGGAAAGAGATGGTTGCAACTGGGCGAAATCTGGGAGGGAGATAATCATGAAAGTGGTGGTGAGTGATCTATGCAAGGGATGACATAAGCTAGGATGTGGGGCTGGAGAAGGACGATGCAGGCAGGAGTTTAAACCCCTGACTCACTCAGGCAAACCTCTTCCCACCTCTTCTCCCAGCATAAGCACTGATGGTGTCCTGGCCTCTTTCCAGATCTATCCTGCTGTGGATACTTAATTCCACAAGTGCCCTTTGTTTGGGGTACCCCAAAGTACCCAATTTCCCAATCCTTCTGTTTTAGTCAGGGTTTCTATGGCTGCAATGAAACACCATGACCAAAAAGCAAGTTAGGGAGGAGAGGGTTTATTTGGCTTACACTTCTGTATCGCTGTTCATCATCGAACGACATCAGGACAGGAACTCAAACAGGGCAGCAACCTGGAGGCAGGAGCTGATGCAGAGGCCATGGAGGGGTGCTGCTTACTGGCTTGCTCCTCATGGCTTGCTCAGCCTGCTTTCTTATAGAACCGAGGACCACCAGCCCAGGGATGGAACCCACCCATACTGGGCTGGACCCTCCCCCATCCGTCACTAATTAAGAAAATGCCTTACAGCGTGATCTTATCGAGGCATTTCCTCAGTTAAGGTTCCCTCCTTTCAAGTGACTCTAGTTTGTGTGTCAAGTTGACCTGAAACTCGCCAGCACACCTTCCATATCCCTTCTTTCCTTAAGACGCTTTTGCCACGCATTTTGTCAGACCCCAATGCAGTGAAAGAGTCCCCACTCCACACAGCATGCCCTCGCCAGAAACTCACGGATTGCATGCCTATGGCCCTGGTCCCAAACTCTTCCAATGTTGATTTTCTCAAGATTCCCCCCATGAAGACAAAGAGCGGAGAGTCCTCTTCAAGGTGAGTCAGGAGTGAACACAGTGTGCCCCGAAAGGGAATCCATCTGGCTGTAATCGGCAGCACGGAGAGATGGATGGAGCAGATGACCCTGTGGTTAGCCCTGCCCCGGGGAAGACATCAGCTTCTGCAAACGAATGAGTGCCTGTCAATAACTGTCACACATCTTTAAAGACTCAGTCTGAGGGTACATGTCAGGACGGGCTACTTAGCATTCTGATAGAGGCATCCGTTCCAGACATTTTGGGGGAAATCTTTTCTTAAAAATTCTTAATGATTGCAGACATCTCAGAAACAGGCTCGGGGGAGCAAAGGAGGTGGGTAGATGGAGGCTGAGGCTCTTTTATCACACCTGTTCCTGGATGCCAAGATCAGAGCTGGGAGAGTGCCTTGTACCCTAAAGTAGAGGTCTGTTCAACACACACACACACACATGCACACGCACACGCACACATGTACACACACACTAACTACACATACCTGATAATCATGCTTATTTCTTTTCTTTTGCAAGAGATCTTTGCAAGACCATGTATTGAAAATAGTTCCCAACTGAGGGAAGGAATTTGTCCTGTAAACTAGTGTCTACTGAATAACTATGGAGAGTTTATTCCAAATGCAAAATGCTCCTGATGATTTAGAAATGCTTGCAAGTGTCCACTTGCCTCCCAGAGGTACTCTCCCTGCCTCCAATCCCTTCCTGAAATTCTGGAAGCCCCTTAATGACAGTGATGCAGTGAGGATGGTCATGTGATCCTCAAGAGCAGGCATGAGCCAACGTGAGACTGCTTCCCGGGATTCTGGGGATCAAACTCAGGTCCTTCCGCTTGTGTAGCTAACACTTCATTGACTGAGCCATCTTCCCAGTTCTGGCTTCATTTTTTTCAATGATAAGAGTGAGTTCTCTGACCTGTGCTGCTCTGACAGGATAGAGCTGAGGATGGGAGGGGAGAGCTGCCTTCTGGAACCTCTGCCTGGGAGAACCCTCATTCAGCCCTGGCTTCAGCTACACTGATGTATTAGTCAGGGTTCTCTAGAGGAACAGGACTGGTAGAATACATACATACATACATACATACATACATACATACATACATACATA
>CABHPH010158710.1:37092-48325 GCA_902168325.1 Peromyscus nudipes
ATACATACATACATACATACATACATACATACATACATACATACATACATATATATATCTGTATATATATATATATGTTCATTCTAATAATCCTAGTAATTCCCATATATATGGAATTATTAGAATGGCTTTCAGGCTATGATCCAGGTAGCCCAACAATGGCTGTCTGTCAGTGAAAGGTCCAAGAATCCAGTAGTTGTTCAGTCTACAAAACTGGATGTCTCAGGTGGTCTTCAGACTACACCAGAATCCTGAAGAAGTCGACTCTAATGCCAGCGAAAGAATGGACTCTCCAGAGAGAACAAGGGCAAGCAGGCAAAGAGAGACTATAGTCACCTCGGCACAGAGACAAGGGGGGGGGGGGGCGGCGCGGGGGCGCTTGCCAGCCTTGACTGGGGACTCATACTCAAATGAGAATTCTTTTTTTTTTAAAAAGCTATGTATTACTCTACTTAGAGTCAAGAAATGATTTGTTTTGGTGGCATGCATGCGTGTGGTTGAGACTGGTTATTTTTCTCTATATGTTTTTATTGGTTTTTACTGAAATATTGATTTGGCTGCCTCCTGCACAGTGGCTACCTGGGTGGGAATTCAAGCAAATGCATGCGAATCTTTACTGTTATTGTTGTATTGTTGATTCGTTTACCCTGTGTGAAGCGTAGAAGAACTCATTTCAACTTCATTTATTTCATATTGCAGCCTCCTGTTTAGTCACCAATATTCCCTGCATTAGGGAAGTCTGCTTCAACAATAAAATACACGAGGTGCAAGCGGCCTTTTCCCCTACACCCTGCATGATATTTCTCTGCCATGCGCCAGGACTTGCCTGTTAGCACATTTCTTTTAGCTGTATAATTTTAGAATTTATTTGTAGGTCTGAACAGCTATTGCTGTATAAAAAAGAACTATTTCCGGCCACATTCCAATAAAGGACGTTTGATTTACAGGACGAACAACCCACAACTTCTCTTTGAAATCTCACTCTAAAATCACTTCCAGTGGCTACCTGATGGACGGTGGCCAGATTCCCTAATTTTGTTGTGAAATAAATTCGTTTCATTTTCAGAGGCATCTTCCAAGTTAGCAAACGGGTATTTCAGGCTTGATCTGCAAGAGATACTGAGTGGATGAAATCTGAGGTGCATTTGCTGAGGAAAGCCCTTTTTTTGTGAAATATATTTAATCCCCAAACAACCTTCAAGGAGCTCACAGGAGCCGTGTACACAGCCCCGGGCTGTGCACAGCTGAAGGCTAGTCCTCAGCTGGCATCTGGGGACCGTCACAAAAAAAAAGTTCAATTCTCATCTCACAGGGGACAATTTGTGTTGGAGTCAAATGTGAGTGACCATGGCCAGAAAATATTCAGGTTTCTTTCCCCAAATTCCACGTTCTAATGTGGAAGAAATTTCCATAGCAACAGAACAAAGGAAATCACAAATCAGGACTTTCCAAATACATTGGTGGAAACATAGGCCCTCTGGCTAAAGGCAAGTGGGGACAGCTCAGCCCTAGGCCTCCATGCTGTCTGATGGCATTTCTAGCCTTTTGGTTGGTGGAAACTAGGATTTTGGTAAACTAACACCTTCTGAAAAGGTTTATCTCTTAGTAACAGGATATTAGGTCAGACATAGAGGTGTGCAAGGAATGGCTACTTAGAGAGCTAAGAATATCCCAGAATAAATAGTAATTAGACTCTGGACCCACATCCTTCCAACCTCTCCACATCACTGCAATTCTAATCAGTCAATCAGAAGATTCAGTGAAAGGTGCAACTTCCTTCTGGAAACTTCTGGACATAGGAGTTGGCTGGGAATGTGCCCTGCAGGGATAGACACTATCCTAGATGTGCCCCAGATGATAGACTAGTCCCCAGCAGCTGGGCTACAATGTGGGGTATGCTCAGCCTTGCTTTTGTTCTGGAATGTTGGTGGACAGCAGGCAGACAGCCTCATTCTGAGGATGCTCTTCAACCACCTTTATTTTATGTGTGTGCACATCTGTGCACTAAGTGCATGCAGTACTAGCAGAGGTCAGAAGGGGGCAGAAGAGTTCCTAGAACCGTCACCCACCTTGGAACCTGCGACTTTACTGCAAAAAAAAAAAAAAAAAAAAGTCCCAGGCACAAGTGTGGGGTCTGAGGGTTTGACCTGCAAACTGGATTCACAGATACACAGGCCTTTTGGATCAAAAGCCTTTCCCAACAGAGTAGCGGGTCTGACCTCTCAAAACACTGGGGTGTCTCACATGAAGCCCTCATCTCCCTCCCAATACAATTGGGTATGGGAGCTTGGAATTCCATACAGGTACTTGGAGCTCAGACTTTAAGACTCAGCAGTCACTCCTTCTAGTCACACCTAGGAATCACAGCAAACTCTTTACAAGGCTGTGTGTGTGTGTGTGTGTGTGTGTGTGTGTGTGTGTGTGTATCCTTATCCAGAAACTGAGGAAGTCCCCATTGTAGCATTCCTTGGAGCCTAAAGAAAAGAGGTCCTCAGGGAGGCGTGCATTTACTTCTGACCTCCTTCAAAATACAAAGCCCATTTTAGGGGCTGGAGAGATGGCTCAGTAGTTAAAGGCATTGGCTGCTCTTTCAAAGGACCTGGGTTCCATTTCCAGCACCCACATGGTGCCTTACAACCTCCTGTAACTCTAGCTCCAGGGATCTGACGCCCTCTTCTGGCCTCTGTGGGCATTGCACTCACATGCCCACACCCACACAGACACACACATACACATGATTAAAAAACAATAAGGATAACTCTTTTTTTTTTTTTAAAGAAGTGTAGCTTACTGATAAACCATGTGGACTGTATTTGGATGGCAGATCACCACCCCTTTCCCATTTACATATACTAATTTGCCAAAAAATGTTTTCTCTTCTTCTCTAATTGTCCAGCCAAATCTGAACTGAGACTCCAAATAGCTCATGCTTGTTCAGCCCATCCTTCATAATCCCACTCAGCCCAAGCGTAACAAGTAAGCTTTGGGCTAGATATTCAGAGCTCATGACCTATAAACAGTCAGGAAGGATATGTATTAGGAGATGTGACATTAAAAGAAAGAGAAGAATCCTTTTTGAAATGACTGACAGGCACAAAATGTGTTGATTTCTGAAGCGCAGCCTGGAGGACTTTCAGAAATATGTGGAGCTAAAGTGTGATTTTTCATCATGCTGCCGATGACCCCAGGCAAAAACTACCCAAGACCTTGGAACAACTATCCTTGGGTGCCAAGTGCTGAGCATTTTCTAGAAGGTGTTGATGCCAATATAGAAAAGTTTGGCCAATGCCTTGAGAGGATCCCAGTTGGTGGTAGCCTTTCTGAAAGCAAGAACAGACTGCAGAGGATGGTGGTGGCATCTGATCCTAGGCTCACACTTAGAAGAAACAGGTTACTTACACTTTCAAACAAGTAGGCTGCCCAGCATCCCTCCTGCTGGTTTCATTATTAGAGTATCTGTCTCATTGATCATGGTTGAAGGACCACAGGTCCCTGGGGACACATAGAGGCAATTTTCAGTGATTCTGTTAAAACTCCCTCTTCCTTTAAGATCTACAGCTAGAGAGGGGGAAAAACAGCTTTGTATCAAGGCATCTGTCAGTCATCTTCCTTAGAGTCTGTTTTCTGAAAGCCTCACGTGGTTGAGCAGGGAGGCCGTGTGGGGTATCAGAAACCAGCAACAGGGATGGACTGCGGTGGATGAAGACACCTCCCTTGATCAAAAACATCAGAATCCAAAAGCGCCAACAGCCTGCTCCGCATACAGTGATAGATGTGCATGCGTGCAAAAGGTGTGCTCGCAAATGCTCCCATTAAGCTTTCTGAAGGGCGCTATTGATGACGTTGTAAGGAGTCCGCTGTTGTTTGCCCATACAAGTTCTATCAGGCCTAGAACCAATGAGAAATATAACTTTGGACACTTTCTGCAAATACCAGGTGTCCACATGAATAGACCAGAGAATAAATAGAAGTGTGTGTTCCTGAACCCCACAACCGATAGAGGTTGGAGGAATGAAAAAGTGGCTATGCCCACACTTTTAAATACTCTATCTAAACCACAGAGTGTTGTTTCTCTCCCCAATTTTAACCCTTCAGGGAGAGGAGCTCGTCTGTCTCTCACTCAGAGAGAAAGTCAGGAGAGTCCAACCCACTTTTCACTTGTTCATGAGTGAGCATGTGACCCTGTCCTGGCCAATGAGAGAAAAAGAGCTCTGAGGCTCCTGGGGGGAAAAACGCCTTGGGTTGAAGAGGGGTGCAGAGACACGGAGGCGTTTACAGGGACCCTGGGAGAATATGCAGCCATCCTCCGAGGGGGCGAGGGGGCAGGTGGGAAGAGTGACATTAACAAGAAGATAGAAAAATGTACCATGAGCTCCTGGGTTATCCTGCATTTGGATCTTTGCCCCTGAGACTTTCCGTGTGTGATTCTGTGTGTGATTTCCGTGTGTGCTTTTCTTTTTACTTAAATTGGTTGTGTGGGTTTGCTGTTATCTGAAGACAAATGGATCTTTATGTAAATGCTATGTTGTCTTTAATCATGGACTCTAGGATGGCTGCTAGCGAACCCTCTTGTTAACTTATTTTATTTTTTTATCTTATGTGTATAGGTGTTTTTCTTGCATGTATGTCTGTGCATCACATTTATGCAGTCCCCTTGGAGGCCAAAAGAGGGCGACAGATGTCCTCCGGTTGGAATTACAGGAGGTTGTGAACCACCGAGTGATGTGGGTGCTGGGACTTGTATCCCAGGTCCTTTGCAAGAGCAGCCAGTGCTCTTAACTGCTCAGCCATCTCTCTTAACTCCTAGTTACTAGTATTGCTGTGCCCAAACACTGGAAAGAAGCAACATAAGGAGGGAGAGTTTATTCCGCCTGCTGGTTGAGAATCTCCAATCCATTGTGGTGTATGGTCTATCTGAGTGGGTCGGTCTGTGGCAGGAGCTTAATACAGTGGACTCCCACTAGGTGGATCAGGAAGCAGAGATGGGACCTGAAAACAAGTCTGGAGCCTCCAAGCCCCTCCCCGCTTCTTCCTCCAGCAAGTCCCTGTTTCCAAAAGGCTCCAGAATCTCCTGAAACAGTGTCACCAGCTGAGGGCTGATCACTCAACTAGATGAGCTGGTGAGGGATATTTCACAACCAAGGCAACAGTATTTCCTCCACCTGGAATCCAGACCTCTGACATGCTAAATTTGAGGTGATTTGACATAGTGTGTTAGGAAACTAATCCATCCTGGCCAGGTGTTGACCTAATCTGTAAAATGGGAATAAATGCAGCCACCCCCAGGTTCACTGTGATTCCTCCCCCATAGGTTCTAGAAAATGCTCAATGCATCAATCACATCATTGGATTCCTCTCATTTCCCCTCAAATGCAGTGAGCCCTCGGCTCTGTGTGAAGCAAACAGCCCAGCCCTAAGACTGAAGGCATTATTTGGTATATGTGTCCCCAAGACACGGCCACAGCCAGTAGCGATACCCCCAGTCTACAGGGAGCATCCAAGAGAGCTTGGCCAATGTGAGCTCAGGGGGACAGAGGGGTCTGAATGATGGAGCTGCCCTGTGCAATGGTAAGGGAGGCTGCACCACCAACGCTGCCTGGACTCATATGTGAGAGTCACTGGGACCTAAGGGAGGGGATCCGGGTTTGGTGTTGGAAGCAGACTGTGAAATAGAATACGGGTATTCCAAATACGGATAAAGTCATATGGAAGACTCACAGAAATGCTAGGAAGGCATCTTTGAGGCCATCTGACTTTGCTTTCTAACGCTGTTGGCTCAGAGGACAATGCGTGTGCACAGGACGGAGCCAGGTCTTAACATGGTGATGACATGGGATCCTCATGTCAGACAGGGCCTGGCAGAATCGAGAACCCTGGGTGCAGTGGGCACCTTGGCATCCTTGTGATCCTAACACCTGGGAGACACAACTTCAAGGAGGGGAGAGATTTATTTTGGTTCCTGGCATCAAAGGGTGTCCATCCATCCTCGTGAGGAAGGCATGACAGGCAGCTTAGTACATCACCCTGAAAACATGGTGGAGACTGTTCATGTTGCGAGTGCCAGGAAGCAGAGAGAGAACAACAGGAATTGGCCAGGGAAAATATACTTTTAAGAACCTGGCCCTCATGGCCTAATTTCTTCAAGCTGGGCTTCACTTTCCAAAGTTTCCAGAAATATCCAAAGTAGCACGGCCGTCGGAGAACCAAGCTATCAAATCCTGAACTATGGTGATAATTTATCTGTGTCCCCCCAATAAAATTTATCTGAGGATCAGAGGATAAAGGTTAGCCACTATTAGTAAAAACGGAAGTCATACAATGTTAGCACACACCCTTAATCCATCTGGATCTCTGTGTGCTCAAGGTCACACTAGGGAACACAGCCAGGCGTGGTGACACACGCCTTTAATCCCAGTACCGACCATAGAGACCTGGAGGTCTGTACAGAGGCAATGGCAAAGAAGTGAGGTAGCTGGGCTAAGATAGCCAATGAGAGGGCAGAACAGCAAGGCAATAAAGGCACAGGTAAGACAGGAAGTAGCTGGCACTTTGGAAGCTGCAGCATGGTGAGGTAAGGTTAGCTGGTGGCTGTTCTGATTCCTCTGATCTCTGTCAGATTTTCACCCCTATTTCTGGCTCCGTGTTTTTTTATTTAATAAGACTACTTAGAAATTCGTCTACGCTGAACCTGTGGAGGAACCTCAGACTCAAACCCAAGGCAAGTGGTTTGCCTCATCTACCAGTTTCATGTTGCTGTGAAAACAAACAACAAAAACCTGACCAAGATAGATGTAGAGGAAGAAAGGTTTAATTTGGCTTACAACTTTAAGTCACGGTCCATCACAGAGGAATCAAGGCAGGAACTCAAGGCAGGCACCTGAAGGCAGGCTCGTTTGCTGTTCCTCACAGCATCACCCCCAACTGAGGAACTCACAGCCGGAGAAGCAAGAAGGGAACCATGGAGGATGCTGCATAATGCTTCATGTAGGCTCACACTCAGTTACCTTTCTTATACAGCCCAGGAACCCCTGTCTAGGAAATGGTTCTGCCCACAGTGGACTGAGCCCTCCTCCATCAATTAACATGAAAGACAATCCCCATACAGACAAATCCACTGGCCAGTCTGATCCAAGCAAGTCCCTCCATGGACGTTTCTCCTCCTCTCAGATGGCTCTAGACTGTGTCACACTTGCCAGCTAAAACTGATCAGGACACCTTGCTTAACAACAAGGATGAAAATGTGACAATTGCATATTCATTTAAAAAAAAAAGTCCTGCTTAGAGCCAAGAATTGGGGAGATAGAGAAAAAAAAATCCTCTTGTGACTTCCCTGGTGATTGGCATGAGGTTTGGGGCGAGAGAGCCAGAATATACAAATGGATTCAAATGCACCTGCTCCCCGTTGATGGACAGGTCTCCCTTCCATATCACACCTGGCTACCATCACCACACTGCTGGCAGAATCCAAATCCTCCCTGGGCTGGCTAATCATGAAGAAAATGTCTTCTGATTCTTTTAATTGACTTTTCACTTGGCCTCGGATGTCAGGGTTGGATTCTCATGACATCTTTCTCCCGTGTCTTAGACGGCGTCCATTAGTTATGCACCAGCTATTGGAAACTTTGGAGATGGCTGGCACTGAGGAGTCACTATGCTCAGCATTGCCTGCTGATGAAGGAGTATTGATTTTTTGCTCCAAGAATAGATGGAGAAAAAATTAAATGCTGAGTTAGAGTGAGTGCCCCAGAATATCCATCCTTCCCTTCAGCAAGCAGGACATGCTGGAGACCTTGCAATGGACACTTGAGAGACATTTGCACCTTCCCCTTATCCCATCTGCCCTCTCTGCTCCTGCCCAGCCCTCCCCAGGTTGCCTAGAGGCTCCACCCTCCAGAAAACTTTACACCTGCTTTACAGGCACACACTTGAGAAGTGGCAGCCTCCTGCCTCCAGCAGCCCCAGGGACAGGAGTGGACATGGGAGGGCAGCAAAAAAGCTGATGGGTAATTTTCTAATAGAATCTAAAAGTGGTGTGATTTTTCCCAATGGGCTCTGGGAGTTGGGGGTGGGGGGGCAGAATTGAGTTTGACTTTCAAATTTGTATTTCTGGGATTGCAGAATTTTAGGCCACGCATGAAGACAAAGTCAGAGACTCTTAAGAAGTAGGTGTGAAAAGAGGAAGGAAGGGGGAGGCAGGAAGATGAGGAGAAAGAGAAGAGCGTGAGAGAGAGAATACCACAGGATATAAGATGATGAGAGTCTATTGTTTTGGGGAAAGTAGGGTCAGACATCGGTAAGTGCACTGTGGTTGTATAAGAACGAACCCTGATTGCCCTGGCCAATTCCATCCAGAAACATCATGGCTCAGGGTCTGCACACGACTATCTCTGGGGCAAGAACAGGGCCACTGAGACCCGAGACCAGAAATCATATCTATTTCTGGCATTTCCTTATCCAGCTCCCAGCTGACAGCCAGGGACCCTTCCCTCCATGCAGATCCTTCTCAAAGGAATTCTCATGTGGAATCTCTGGGCTCTGAACATGAGGCTTCGTGAGGCACTCCACATCTTTGTGCAGACAACCTACTGCTGTTCCATGGAGACACCATGAAATGCAGCTAGTATAGCCCAGAGCTGCCAGCCACAAGGGTGGGCCCAGTTCCATCTCATCCATCAATCCCAGGAGCCCCTGACAGTTCAAGGATGACCTCTGTTACCTCTCTCCCTCTACTACACATTCTATGGTTCCCATTGGAAGTGGCTCTCTGTCCTTGTACATTTCCCCAGAGTATCAAGAATGTTATCCTCCTTCCTAGTCTCCCTCGTGAAGGAGCGATGGATGTGGACATCAACCCTTGAAGACGACACATGGCATCACCCCCTCAGAACTGAGACAGGCCAGTGTGTGAACTCAGAAAGCAACTTCCTGCCATTCAGGGCTACTGGAAGTTCTCAGAGTCAACCTTCCTTTAATTTAATTTGATTTTTGTGGAGGGGGGCAGGGTCTCACTATGCAGCCCTGGCTGGGGTCTTGAACTTGCTATGTAGACTAGGCTGGCCTCAGACTCAGAGAGATCCACCTGCCTCTGCCTCCTGAGTACTAAAAGGCATTCACCTCTACTCTTAGCCTTAGTTTCAACCTTCTCAATGAAGACAAATACAAATTAATCTATTGAGGCTGCCATGCCAAAACCCCACAGATGGAACTTTGAACATCCAAGAACCATTTTCTATGGTTCCAGAGGCCGCAAGTCCAGGCTCCCATTATTAGCAGAATTGGTTCTCCCAAGGCTGCTGCCTTCCTAGCCCCCCTCTCTTCAGTCACACCTGGGGTCACTCTTTCTCCTTATAAACACAAAAGGCATTAGGGGCCTCCTGCAGCTGTCATTGCCCCTTTAAAGGGCCCAATCTACATAGAGTCCTAATCCAAGAACAAGGTGGATGACGGTCATCAAGCCTCCTTGAAGTTGCCTGTGTCGATTTGTGGCGTTTCATCACAGGGATGAAAAAATTAACACGGCACGCCACCCACAAAGGCACGTTCATTTAAGCGCAAGGTTTATGGCTGTTTGTTCAAAAAATAGTCATAGGAATTGAGCCATGAAGCATCCCCAACTTTCCACACAGAGAAGCGACTATAGATCAAGTTCAATGCCCCCAATGCACCGTGCCCTTTTTGCAGGACCCCCGAGCCCATCCCAGGGTAAGAATTTGCGATGGCTCCTGACTGGTTTGCACTTACCCCCGCCCGCTTCAAGTCTTCCAGCCCCGGTTGCCCTTGGCTGTACAGATTCTAAACGGAATTTCCTCAAATGCAAACTCTCTCCCAGAGCTACTTAAATATTCACTGCCTGCGTTCACTCCACTTGGGGGGAATCTTGCAGCCATGAAACTAGAATCGTTATGGGCGCCAAGAGGCTGAGTTTCCAGTGCTAAATTTGACTTCTTGAGTTGAAGATGAGAAACACAAGGGGCCTCGTACCTCCATTTCAAATAACGAAGCCTTGAGTACCACTGGGTACCCCGGGGTTCCTGGAATGTTTGAGGGACACACGTGGGATGTGTTTGGATGCGTTTTACAACACAGCTGGTGGAAACGTGGGGTTGACGGAGCCTTGTCAGCCCAGGGAGTGTCTCAGGATGCTGAAGCAGAGGTCCCCAGACCAACAGCGCTTAGTGTCGTCAAAGACGCGCACAGGAAAGCATCCGTTAAATGTTGATATTAGTAGGGTCGCTTACAGGAACGTGAGTGACTCAAGGGCAGCTACGTGTGGAAAAGCCGACCTCAGCCCGGAAGCTGACTCAAAAAAATGCTGCATCCCTGGCTGGAGGAAGAGCCTTCTCTCCCTCAGCAAATGCTACTGTTTGCATAACCACATGGAGAAGAGAGGCTTGTAGTTTCTGGGCTTTCTGAGCCCTTCTCTTTCCTTCCTGGGCCTTCATGGAATTCTTGGTTCTGAGGAAAGAGTCAGAAAACACAGAACTCAGAGGCAGATCTGGAGCTGAGCAAGGAGTAAAGGCTGGGCGGTGATTCCTTCAGGGCAGAAGTCATGTGGCGTAGGAACTGGATAGAACCAGTGAAAGTGGATAGAACCTTCCGGGTGCTGGAGTTCTCAGTCCCTCTCCCTTCCAGGTGTAATTTGCTTCCAGCCCCGGTAGTCACACTTTGTCTTTTTTTTTTTTTTTCCTTCCAGACAGGGTTTCTCTGTGTAGCTTTGGTGCCTGTCTTGGATCTCGCTCTGTAGCCCAGGCTAGCCTCGAACTCACAGTGATCTGCCTGCCTCTGCCTCCTGAGTGCTGGGGTTAAAGGCGTGCGCCACCACCGCCTGGCTTCACACTTTGTCTTTAGCGTTCCAAAACCATTACCTCAGAACAGGCCATAGAAACACTCGGAGAGGTGTAGTCTGGTCTCACACAGTTGTATTTAGGGGTTCTCTATCCTGACCTGAGCCCCAGGATAGACAAGGGCACATATGAATTATACATGATTATGTAATACAGAATTCCCTATGGCATTTTCATATGTGTATGTAATGTATTTTCAGCATATTCCCCATTATCCTCTTGTCCCTGAAGCTCCCCAGACTCTCTCTTCTCATCAACCACGCCCCCTTTATACTTTCATGTTTGTGTGTGTAGTGTGATGTGTGTGTATGATGTATGTATGTGTATGATAATGTGTATATTTGTTTATGTGTGTGTATCGTGTGTGTGTGTGTGTGTGTGTGTGTGTG
>CABHPH010158711.1:0-13764 GCA_902168325.1 Peromyscus nudipes
ACTCACTTGGTAGCCCAGGCTGGCCTTGAACTCACAGAGATCCGCCTGCCTCTGCCTCCCGAGTGCTGGGATTAAAGGCGTGCGCCACCAACGCCCGGCTGGAAACAGTAAGAGATTTGAGGTGATGGTCCAAAGACTACAAAATCTTCGTTTGGCAAAGTAAGTTCAATCAACATATCAGTGTTTTCACTGTACCTAGGAGTTAGCAGTTTTATTAAAACACCCTTGGTTAGAAAATGCCACAACGGTTACTAATATTATCTATGGTAACTTAAAATATTTACTAGAAA
Organism: Peromyscus nudipes; assembly: GCA_902168325.1. NCBI lineage: Eukaryota > Metazoa > Chordata > Mammalia > Rodentia > Cricetidae > Peromyscus > Peromyscus nudipes. The sequence continues at coordinate 291 of CABHPH010158711.1, forward strand.
GTGGAAGTTGCTGAATGAATAGACTTCAGCATCTTCACAATGTTTAGTCTATGAGTCAGTTTGTCTGCCTATAAGTTCTGATTAAGCCTGGAACAAAGACTACATGGTTCAGAACATGTTTTACAAGATAAAGATATAAAATCATTGCTAAATCATAATATTTGTAAGTTTGAAGTTTTCTTTCTTTTCTTTTCTTTTTGAGACAAAGTAGAGGGAAGTAATAAGGTTGTAGTGAAGGTACCGTCCCATGAAAATATTTCTGGTGAATTTCCTGAAAATAAAAGGAATCTCAACATATGAGCCTCTAAAGCATTGGTTTTACTTCTTTTCAATGTTTTCCACCTAAGCCTGTGTCCATGTTCTTTCACTCAAGGGAAGCCTCATCAACTGGTTTATAAGATGTAGATTCCAGCCCTGCGCACCGACCCTCGGGACAGCTTTACTCGGGAGGAACACGGTGCTGGCAGCTCTGTGCCGTGGGGACCTTCTGGCTCCACAGGTACACGTGCAGGTTAGTTGTTTACATAGACCAACATTTTCTATAGGGGCTTTACACATTGTGCTTAGACTTTTAGTCTGTTGAACTCTTTAATAACTCAAAATAACTAGGATAAGGTGTCACTGGAGAGTAGGAAAAAAAAACAAGATAACAGAGGAGAAGAAGTGAAGAGACACCAAGGGACGGGAACTAAATGGGAGGAAATAAGAGGCAGAGATGGCAGGAAGGAAGAAGTATGATAAGGGAGCAGGTAGGTCTGGCTACTCTTTGCCCTCATTGGCTCTGAAATAGGTTTTAGAATTACATGTTAATACAAATACTTAGCTTGTGAATATGACCTGTCTCTAACGAGAATGGAATCTGAATGAACCAAACCATTATCATGACAACTCTTCCTCATAAAAGGTATCTACAATTTGAAAAGAAGAAGTCTTTTTTTTTTCTCTTCAGCTGGTTCTCTATTGATGGAAAAGACTGAGATTATACCTATGTACAGTGGGCATGGCCAGGTACTGTGCAGGTGCTCTCCGGGACACTCCAGAGAGATGAAAGCCCGGGAAGCCTGAGCTACCCAGGATAGCTTGTGTAACCACACCTACTTTTCTGAGTATATCAGCTATTTCTCTTAAATGTGCAAATTAAGTCTCTATATTTAGAAATGACAGCTCTTTCTTTGAAGGTTCTAAGTAAATCAGAAATTTCAAACATGCATCTCAGTTTTCCTCCCACCCATGTACAAATAGGACCCCAAGAAGGCTTCAGTGACCATTCCTCATAGTTTTGTGGATATGAACATAATATAGTAAACGAATCTTAGAAACTAAGTTTCAGTTCAATTCTTATAGAAAACAACCATCACCACAACAAAATTTATTTGATTTATAGAGAAATAGGTTTCTGGTTGTTCATGTTTTATTTATGTGTCTGTTTGACACAAAAACAATTATTTGTTTTTTAAAGTTGCCACAAAGTAAAAGGACAAAACTCAATCCACAAGAATCCTTTGTTCAACCTCTAATATAATAACTTGACTTTCTTTTCTAAAAGGATTTTAATGGTCTCTTTTTTGTTATCCTGCTAAAACTGAAGACTGCACATTTAACTATCGCATCTTTGTTTTGCTATTTTAAAAATTCTTCTCATATGTTGCTAAACAGCATTCTATCTCTACATTGCAGGTGTCTTTGCCCCAACTGGAAATGTCTAATAAGCAAAAGCGAGATCTAGCAATATGGAGCTCCTCGTGTGATGTCTCTTTGTTCATAAAGTGAAAGAGCAGAAACTGAATCTGTCTCACTCTCCATGTTCCTAGATAAGTTGTCATCAGATTAGAGACAAAGTGAAAATACTTAGTTCATTTAATGAAATTAGGCCTAATAGGAGCTTTGTTTAATCATCTGAGAGCAGAGAGTGGGACAGAGATTGGTGCTGGGAACATGATGGATCTCAGGAAAGCACTTTAATTCGGTGTTAACCTGCTGGCTCTACTTTTCTTCCCGTGTGTATTAATGGCAGAGGGGAAATTTTATGTATCATTTAGATGGCTCCTTTATAACTCAAGTCTTTTTTACACAGAGTATAAAATGTATGCTTAGATTTTCCAGGAACACTTGAGGGAAATGCCTTGTAAATGGGTATATAAATTTGCTTAATTAATCAAACAAAAAGGAAAAGCTTTTAGAGAGCAAAATCATGATGGGAACTTAAAAAAAGGAAATTAAAAAGATAAAGCTTATTACTGCCTTCTAATTTCAATTTATGCTGTAAATAAGATAGGTTTAAAAGCAAAGGCTGTGAAAATATGCCTCTACAGCAGGTTCTCCGGTATAATTGGCTGGAGCCCAAGAATTACCATTGGGCTCTGAGTCAATATTGTTCCTTGAAATGCCCTTGGACTCTTGGATTTATTACTGGTTTAGATACATCTGAGACATTCTCTAGGTCCATAGCTGGTTTGTGATCTCTATGTAAACATAAAGGTTGAATTCTGATGCACAAAGGTTTTCATGCTTGTATTGGAAAACATGCAATTTTATAAATGAAAGCAACTGACAAAAATCATAGTAATTTGGGGAGGGGGTTGTAAATGTCATTCACAAACATATGCTTTGGTGTCCTTAAGTCCTCAGTCTATGGCAAGTACCATGATAACAAATGGTTTGGAACATCTATAATGAAGCTTTGCCTTCATGTCTTCAAGTCTGGTGCTGTGACTACAGCAACCTGGACAGTCATGGACCTATAGACGAATGCGGAAAGGCTGGTGCTCGGACTGAAGGGTAGATTCCGGATCTGTATGTTCAGAGTCTGTTTGCAGAGCACTGTACTTGTCAATGCAGCTGTGCGAAGATAACAAGGATTCTATTCTGTTCCCCTGGGGGTGTACAGTTTTATTTGTACTTGGCATGATATAGTGACCATAATGTTACAGCAGAAAACCTGCCATCTTTTTATTGAATATGTTCACAGATGTATCTCTCTTTTCTTCTAATAGCCCATGTTAATTTCATGTAATTCAGAAGTAGCAAATGAGAAGCTATTTCAGCCATGAAAGTAAGGAATTCTGTATGAATGGGGAGAAAGCATGAGCTCAAATATTTCCTGACTCGTAAACCTGCAGGTAAAATGTACCCACTACTCTTTTACAGATTGTCCCTACTTAAGGAACTGCCCAGGCTGTTGGTTCAGGAAACTTTGTAAGATTTGATTACCATACAAACAAACATCTAACATATTAGAAGGAATGGTGTGGGTTACATCAAATTACAAAAGTTTTAAAACTTAAAAAAAATAATAAAAGCCAAAAATCCATTGTAGCTAGAGTTTTCCTACTGGGCCCACAGTCAGGACAAATCTCTCTCACCCGCCAGTCCCACAGCCACTCAGACCCAACCAAGTAAACACAGAGACTTATATTGTTTACAAACTGTATGGCCGTGGCAGGCTTCTTGCTAACTGTTCTTATATCTTAAATTAATCCATTTCTATAAATCTATACCTTGCCACATGGCTTGTGGCTTACCGGCATCTTCACATGCTGTTTGTCATGGTCGCGGCTGGCAGTGTCTCCTCAGCCTTCCACTTCCCAGAATTCTCTCCTCCTTGTCCCGCCTATATTTCTTCCTGCCTGACCACTGGCCAATCAGTGTTTTATTTATTGACCAATAAGCAACATGTTTGACATACAGACCATCCCACAGCAATCCATTAACACTAAAACAGGTTTTAATCATTGTCAATTTATTTTTAAATTATAATTTATGAGCTACTTTTGATTAGAAAGTCGTCTTTTATTCTATGATGATGTGTTCCAGTCATTAACTGTTTGTCATTGCAATTGTAATTCAAGTATTTGCTATAGCAATTATAGAAATAAAAATATCAGAGATAACCTGAATAACTGATGTTTATTGAGGATTGTTACTATTCTACAACTTGAGAACTTTCTAGGTATTTTCTATGTGTCACATAGTCAATACACTACAACAGTCTTAATGAACCATACACGTATACCCATTTTACATTTGCAGAAACTGAAACACAAAAATGTGTACTAACTTGGCTGAAATTAAACAGTAAGCTTATGATGCACCTGAAGTACAACTGTAATAGTAAACATTCAGAGACTAAAATCTTAACTAACAACATATTCATATGAACATATATAAATGCCGTGACAGAGAAGTAGTGCTGTAACCTGCCAATGTCAATGCTCAAATGCCAGTCAACACTTAGAATGGCAGCTGAGGAGCATGGAGTGGATTATCTGTGTAGAGTCTAACGATACTACCAGTCAAGTGTCAGTCTAGCTCTGTCATAATCAGCAACCCTGCTGAGTGAGATTGATAGGCTTCTTGGAAGCATCCAGTCTCTTGAATTGGTGTGTGATGAAACTGGAGCCTGTGTTTTCTCATAGTCTCTTAGCCAGATATTCTGTCAGCTTCTAAACTCTAGCATCTAGAGGGAGCTTTCCACACTGCTCTAGAGCATGGCTCCATTAACTGATTAATACTTGTCTTTACAATGGGTGAAAAACACCGTGTTTTTAAATACTCATGAAATAGTACTAGAGGTATGGTACATTATATTCAGTAATTCCTTCCACATCCAAAAGGAAGAGATTTTACAGGACCGAAAGTTAATTAGGGTCAACATAATTTTCTTCCTATAAGATCTCATTTTCCAGTTTTTTTAAATCCAAATTTCCATGGAGATGGCTAAATTATAAATAAAAAATTTCATAGAATGATTTCAGTTATATTTCATGATAAGTTAATGCAATCAAGGCAGAAAATAAAATTTAAAATTTGAACTAACGCCCCTGGTATCTTTCTTTTACTGAATGTGGTTAGAACATTAATATGTTCTTTTTGTTGGCAAAGCTCACTTCTAGAAATGATCCACTCACTTTCACATAATTGTGACATTCCAGCCATTATTTCAGTTTATATACCATATACCAAGCCACTTTGTTTACTTAGTACTAAGTTTCAAAGGGTATATATATTGTTCTCTGTTGGCACCAAAGCCACCCATCAATTCATAGACATTTCAGGGAACTGCCATGAGGTTGACATGACAAATCCAAAGGAAACAAGCTTGCTCTTCACAATAAGGGAGTTAGAATGCTGTTTTTAGGATGGGGGTTGGGGAACAGAAAGAGATGCAATTTTTGTCAAGTTATTGACGACTGGTTTACCTGTTGACTAGAGCCACAGGCAAAATAGCTGGAGGTGAGACAGGAACACTGCTCTTTTAAAGTAGATGGTAGAACTCACAAGAGATTTGAGCAAAGAGGAAAAAGAACCTTAACATACAAACAGATTACTATAAAATGAGCTGTTTTACACAATAGTAGGAATAAAACCACCACATGGAGAGTCATGTTACATTTATCTATAAAATGTTTATCCTTTGATTTTTTAATGTTAACTTGTTAACTCTTATTTTTAATATCCAATTTTGAAAGTGAACTTTTTGTGTTCTAGAAATACTTGGATTGTTGCTTGAATTTATATCCAGTAGCTAAGGATATCCATTGCCTGGTAAAATCAAATGTATTTAAATATATTTATTAAATGAAATTGCTGCCTCTATGTTGATGCTATATTGTGTTTCACTGAAAAACATGACATTTGAAACCAGAGTTGGAATCTTTGTCCTATTTTGTCTTTATTAATGGAAGATACAAACTTTCTTTAGCATTTATCTTTGATAAGTATTGTGATATGATGAGGCCAGTGATCAATACTGGCATCATCCATTCTCACTGTATCAATGTAAATTCTTAGGAAATACCTTCTGTGGTGGTATTGTGTTCCCCAAAATATTGTGTATGCTAATAAACTTATCTGGGGTCAGAGAACAGGACAGCCACAATATTAAACATAGAGGTTAGGCAGTGGTAGCATACGCCTTTAATCCTAGCATTCCAGAGGCAGAAATTCATGTGTTCAAGGATACACCCAAGCATGGTGACCCACACCTTTAATCCCAGAAAGCCACACCTTTAATCTCAGGGAGTGGTGGTAGAAAGCAGAAAAGTATATAAGGCGTGAGGACCAGAAACTCGAGGCATTTGGCCTGAGCAGGCCTTTGGCCTGGAGAGGCCTTTGGCCTGGAGAAACATTTGGCCTGGTTAAGCATTCAGGCTTTTGAGCAGCAGTTCAGCTGAGACCCATTCTGGATGAGGGCTCGGGGCATCCAGTCTGAGGAAACAAGACCAGCTGAGGATTCAGCGAGGTGAGATAGCTGTGGCTTATTCTGTTTCTCTGACCATCCAGCATTTCACCCCAATACCCGGCTCAGGTTTGATTTTATAAATAAGAACTTTTAAGACTCATGCTACAACCTTCCTTTTTTTTTTTTTAAAACAAAGGACATTTACTTTAAAGAAATCTTGGCCCCTATAAATAAGAATATTGATACTAGTTAATTGGAAAACATGTATCAGAATTGGGATATTCATTTAAAAATCTTTGATTTCTGTTGGAATTATGTGTACCAGAATCATCAAGTTTTAACTCTTTGGGCTGCAGATCTGGAAAGGACTGAAGTAATCTAATCTTGATAATCAAACACTCAAACATGACTTCATAGTTAGATACTTTGTCAATAGGATCCAAATAGTTCATGTTTATTAGTGTGTAGCAGCTTCATTTTTAGTTAAAATTACCATAAATTTTGTAGGGAAGAAACTGTTGACCATGTAGCAGACAGTCCACTGAGCAACATGCCAAAGTTGACTGTGTTCTGTGATACATATCTTTTTTTTAATTTTTAAAAATATTTTATTTATTTATTTCTTTAATTTTATAATTAATTTAATTTCACATATCAGCCACGAATTCCCCTGTCCTCCCTCCTCCCACCACCCCCTCCCCCAATCCACCCCCCATTCCCACATCCTCTAAGGCAAGGACTCCCCTGGGGAGTCAGCTCAGCCCGGTAGGTAGATTCAGTTGAGGCAGATCAAGTCCCCTCCTCCCTTCACCCAGGCTGAGCAAAGTGTCCCAGCATAGGTCCCAGGTTCCAAAAAGCCAGCTCATGCACTAAGGACAGGTCCTGGTCCTACTGCCTGGGGGCCTCCTAAATAGATCAAGCTAATCGACTGTTTCACTTATCTTACCCATGACTATATCTGCGAGAAAGACATTGTAGTGGCAAAAATCGCGAAGAGAATGTGAAAGATTACTATCAGAAATAAACGGGACAGCAGGCCCACAGCTGCACTGAAAAACCAACAGCTGCATTTCAATAAGAAAAGCTACCTCCAGGTATGTTCTCTGCCCCTTCTTTTATAGGGCTTGTCATCCCACCTTCCCTGGTCCCTGAGGTTGTCTTTGCCGTGATATGAGGCAGCACTCGCATGATTGACCATCCCCGTGATTTCAGCGATGGACCTTCTTCTTTCTGGGATTCTGTTTCCTGTGGAGCATGCTAGTTGACTGTGGCCACTCATGGGAAGCTCCATGCCAATGATGCCTGGGTCTCTAAAAATGAGACTTCTCTTTATCAGTTTCTTATTGTTTGTTCTATTTCACCTGGAGAGCATGGTGCTATGCCTGAGTGTTTTCTATCAGCATGACAAGAAAGATTCCTCCCCCTTTCTAGCAAAGAGAAGTTTTGGAGGAGAGAAGTGGGAGATAGATAGAGACAGACAGACAGACAGACAGACAGACAGACAGACAGACAGATAGATAGATAGATAGATAGATTGAGTTATCATTCTCTGCTGTAGAATCTCAGACTGATAAAAACAGAATTTGTATCTGACTTATCCATATCTGAAACCCGATGGGTCATAGTCCAGTATTTAATAAATGGCAGTAAATATATACAAATGTATTCATTTGAACTAACATGTCACTGTCCCCAGGGCCCTCAACAATCTTTTGTAACTAACATAATACTACTTCTACGATTTCAATGATACAATTTATATGTGTGTATAAATATATCAACCTTATATATTTAGTGTTATATATATAATGTTTAAATATTACTATTAAATGCTATTATTTTGTAGGCAGAAAATCTGAATCATCCATTTTAAAATATGTTTAATCAAAGTAAGAAAATAAAGTGTTAATCTGATTTTAATGTTATAAAACTGAGCCAGCTTTGGCAAAAATCTGTGGAAGATACAAAATAATTACATGACAGATAAATGTGTCCTCACACTAAAAATATTGCAATGTATAGAATTAGAAGATTCCCAATACTCACAGAAGCAAGTAGGCAACTAAGTTATAAGGACTTAGAATTAATTGACAACAATATACAGATTACTTCTTGGCTGTTCTTCTTTTGAATAGAGCCAAGACACTCCACTACATATGCCTGTAAGGTCTGTGAGTCAAGAAGTCTTGTCCAATTCCAACAATAGCACAGTCTTGAAAATTCACCCTTCCCTGAACTCTGTGTTTCTCAGATAACATTAACAGTAGTCAGAAGTCACCTCTGCCAGACACTGTGCATAATGTTCCCTCTCTAGTATGCACAGAGAGTACAGCTCAATCTTCCCTATCAGATGACTGACCTCAGGAGGCTTGAACAGAAGTTTCCTACTAAAGATCTATAATGTTATTATTCAATAATGGAAATTATTACTAACAAAATCTTAGTGTATATAAATAACACTTGTCACCAACTCTTTCACATTCCTAAAATGACCTGATACTGGTTGAGAGAAAGAGAAGACTCCAGAGTCAGGCACTTGTAGCTTTACACCCAATTCTACAATTTGCTACACGGTTAACATCATTGAATCTTTGAAGATGGAGTTCTCTCCTGAATAAAATGAAATAAATAATCTCAGAAGAGGTTTCCAAAGATCAAATGAAATAGTGCCAAACACAAATCTTTTATCCCCAGAGCACTTTCAGTTTAAAAAATGATGTGGAGGATGTAGAGATACTGGGATGGAGAACAGAAGGATAAATGTTACCTTCCTAAATCCCAGCATTGTGTGCCCAGGGGAAGGTGGTGCTAAAATGTATTTCCACAGGTCTGAGAGTGGCACAATGGAATGAAGTTATGCTACAAATCAAGATTGGAATGGGTGGTAGGAAAAAACTAGGGTGACACTGAGCCTAAGTATCCAGGGAATGGAGGTGGGGTGTAAGGAGAGTTCAGACCACAGAAATACTTTACATCAGGGACTCCCTTGAGCCACACTAGACTGGGAGTTGGGTAGGTAAGTTTTATGGTCTTTTTTGTCATCCATTCTTATCTTTCCAGTTTGCTCCAGCCTGCAGAAGCCCCTTAGACAGGCCATGGGACCAGGGAAACAATACCATTTTTATTCTGTGAAAGAAACAAAGCAATAAAGTGACTCCTAGTGAGATGCTGCATACCCATGTGTCTGTGCTTCAGTGAACCCTTATCAGATAAGCTTCTTGACGTGGAGGGGTATTAACACAGACACACACAACTGGAAAATATGCAGAGAATAAAAGGCTTTGGAGCACTCAGTTCTGAATGCAATAGCTTCATCAAACCTCTCCTCTCATGAATCAGGGATCTATGCCGAAGAGGAGGTTGGGTGGGTGACGAGGTAGAGAGGATCTAAAAGGAGTTGAGGAAGGGTAAATGAAATCAGAACATATTTTATGAGAAAATTAAATTATTTTCAACTTATAAAATGATAAAAAGGGGGAGGAGCCAGAAGGGATGGATGACTCCAATGAAACAGTGTCTTCCAGACAAAACAGGACTGATGCACATATAAACTCACAGAGACTGTGGCAGCATGCTGAAGTTCTGCAAATGTTAAAGCCAGATGGTGTGGTGATATTGTGTTCCCCAAAATATTGTGCAACTTAATAAACTTATCTGGGTTCAGAGAACAGAATAGCCACTAGATGTAGAGGCCAGAAAATGGTGGCATACATGCCTTTAATCCTAGCATTCCAGAGGTAGAGATCCACCTGGATCTCTGTAAATTCAAGGCCACACTGGAAACTGCCAGGCATGGTAACAAGAGCCTTTAATCCCAGGGAGTGATGGCAGAAAGCAGAAAGGTATATAAGGCGTGAGTACCGGGAACTAGGCTGGTTAAGCTTTTAGACTTTTGAGCAGCACAGCTCAGCTGAGAGCCATCCAGTCTGAGGAAACAGAATCAGCTGAGGAATTGGCAAGGTGAGGTAGCTGTGGCTTGTTCTGCTTCTCTGATCTTCCAGTATTCACCCCAATACCTGGCTTCAGGTTTGATTTTATTAAGACCTTTTGAGATTTGTGCAACAAGACAGGGTCCCAGAATTGAGATGGGAAAGTAGAAACAGGATCTTACCTTGAACCAAGAAACTATTTTTAATTGATACCTGAAGATAAAGGGAAAATATTTCCCCGGAGTAGTTGGCCAACACAAAATGAAATTCATGAATTTTGTGGATTTTTGTCTCATCTTGACACTATCTTATTTTTTTTTTGTTTATTGTTTTATAACTTTTGGAATTTTTTGAAAGAGGGCTGAGAGAGATAGAGACAGATAGATGATACATGGAGATAGATGATAGATAGATAGATAGATAGATAGATAGATAGATAGATAGATAGATAGATAGAATGAAGTTGGCTAGGGAGGTGGGGACTATCTGGGAGGAGTTGGAGGAGAAGAAAGCATAATGCAAATATATGATATGAAAAAATTCAATATAAAAGTAAATGATACGGTACTAGAGAAAAACTTAAGAGATATATGTAAAAAAAGTACTGCAGATAATCTTAAGATATTTAAACACAATTATTTTTTAATTATGTTTTCTTTATTCTTGAGAATTTCAAACATGTATACCATAAAATATGATCATATAAGACCCCCATTTCCATCTTTCAGCTCATCCTATATCATCCTTACTTAGCACTTTTCCCACTTCTAGACTTTCCCCCCTACTTTTGATAACTTCCAAATCCAATTAGTAATATCCATATCTGGCCATTCAGTTGAGCATTGTAGACCTACTCAAGAGATCATCCTCACAAAAAAAAGAACGTTTATTTTACTGGTAACTATTACCTGACAGTAGCTCTACAGTTGGGGCCTGGGGAGTACCTTACCCATATATGCCAGAGTTCTGTCCGGCTTGACCTTGTTTGGGTCTTGAGCATGTAACCACAGTTGTTAGTCAATAAACAAAATAGACATGTGATGTCCAGAAAGGAGCACTCCTTTGTATACTCCTCCTCGGTCCCTGGATCTATCATTCTTTTTTCCTCCTCTTCAAAAATGTTGTCTGAGCCTTGGAGGAGTATGCTAATAAAGATGTTCCATTTAGGGCTGAGCTCTCAATCTCTTATTTTCAGTGCTTTGAACAATTAAGTGTCAAATGACTGACTGCTGCCTACTGCAAAAGGAAGCTTCACTAGTCAAGGTAGAGAGCAGTCCAAGACTACGGGTATAAACCTAAGTATTAAGAAAACTTCCTCAATCAAGGACTTTTGACCAAAATTACATTATCAAGTATGGAACATTCTCCTGTGAGGCAGGCCTCAAATCCAGTCAGACATGGGTTAGTTACTCCATAACATTCATGGTATGGTTTCACTGTATTTTCTCTCCCAGAATCCTATGAAAGTGAACTACAGGACAAAGTTTTCAATGTCAGAGTAATTTATCCATGTTCTGCACACAAAGGCACACAAATATCTTTCTTAATAATGATGTTTAAAGTGGCTATTTTTTTAGGATGGATTCATCAAAATATATAACAGATATATCATATTTTAGTACATATGGAAGATATAAAATGGAACATAAAGCATCATAAGTGTAGAGTAAAAATACTGGGTGATATTGTGGGGGGAGCTTGAGCACATGTATTCAGTTATTTTTTAAGTTCTGTAGATAGTAAAAGCCCCAAATCAGTTTCCACAGATATCTAGTACAACCTGGATCCATACAGAGAATTTGTAATCACTAAAAAATTAACTGACATTCATTAGTGTAAATAATGGTACAGTGTAAGCATATATATCAAGAATGCAAATGCTTTATTGCTTAAACTATCAATGCTATCTCAGATATTCTTTTGTGTTTTGGGAATCACGTTATGTCTCTGATTTTTCCTATTGATGCACTTAACTCATATCAGAAAATGTCTCAAATGCTTTGACTTTTTCCTCACCTTTATTTAAATGTATTTCTTCTAACAAAAAAACCCCTACAATTCAGACATGTTGAGCTTGATTAAGATAAATGCAGTGAATATTGTCACAATGCATTTGTCTGTTGAAGATTACATAAGACAATGGACTTCAGGGGCTCAGGGAAAGATCATATGTGGAGAGGGGAAGGCAAGAGGATGCAGTTCTTATCATATAGTAGGCAGTCAATAAGTACTTGTTGAGTGAATGAATACATGAATTAGAATTAACGACTGAATGTGGAAAGCCTTGAATCAATGAGCCTTTGCCTTGCATACAGCCTGTTGGTTCACTGCCAAGGCTCCTTAACACAGACCTTTCTATATAGAGGTGTCTGTTGAATCAGGTTTTCTTTTTCCATTATGTCATCTTGCTATTCCTTCTTATTTAAAAACCAAGAGTCACAGCATTTTCACTTATATTGAACCATCTTGTTTACCTGCTAACTATCAAGGACATGGAGTAAGTCTTAAGGCTGTAAAAATCAGTTGTCTTCTGAAAATAAGGACAGAATCCACTGTTTTTCATCCTCTTAGTGGATGTACAATATCCAAGAGTTTTGTGTTTATTTGACTGGTAATTAGAGATGACAGAAATTTCTTAAACTATTAGGAAAATAGGCACATGTATTCAGAACATTTTTTGACAAAGAAAACTTGCTTTCCTCAGATATCTTCACTAAAATTACATCTTCAACTCAGTATCTGAGTGACATATTGGAAAGAAGGAACTTTATTCAAGGATTTCCTCCATCGGACTGGTTTGTGGGCATGCTTTTAGGAGACTTTCTTAATAATGTATGTTAAAGAGCCCTGCCCCCTGTGGACATCCCTAGGCAGATGAGCCTCAGCTCTAGAAGAAAAAGATAAGCTCCCTTATCAATTGTCCAATGCAGAATCATCAGCTTTGAAACCACATATACACCATCAGCAAAAATTGACTCAGAATGTGTGTATGTGTATAGACATACATACAATTTTATGTATGTAGTAATATTAATCAAAAGAAAAGAAGCTACACACTTGACATGAGAAATATGAGAGGGGCTTGAGGGAAAAAGAGAGGAGGAATACTATAATTCTATTTCAATTAAAAATATATTTTAAAAACAATTTACCTAATTTATAACAAAAAATAGATATGGACAAAAATGAGTTTAAGGGGCAACAATATAGGTCAAAGGTATAGTACTTGCTTAGCATGTACAAGACCTTTGGTTCAATCCTCAGCATTAGAAGAAAAAAATAAAAGCGGAAAGAAAGAAGCAAGAAGACAAGAGAGAAAGAAAGAAAGAAAGAAAGAAAGAAAGAAAGAAAGAAAGAAAGAAAG
>CABHPH010158711.1:13864-26486 GCA_902168325.1 Peromyscus nudipes
GAAAGAAAGAAAGAAAGAAAGAAAGAAAGAAAGAAAGAAAAAGGAGAGAGAGAAAGACAGAGACAGAGAGAGACAGAGGAAGGAAGGAAGGAAGGAAGGAAGGAAGGAAGGGAGAGAGAGGGAGAGAGAGAAAGAGAGAGACAGACAGACAGACAGACAGACAGAAAGGTAAGAAAACAAGCTGAAATGAACTCTTTCGTCCACAAGTTGGTTTCCTTAGTGTTTTATTTGAGCAACAGAAAAGCAAACTAGAACAACCACTGTAAACTTGTCAGTGTGTCCTTGAGGAGTCAGTCAAGAGAAAGTCTAGCATGATTATGTACAAGCCTCTACTTTTAATTTTATTTTTATTCCCTTTAGTTTGCGCCTTTCCTGAAACTCACTTGGTAGCCTAGGCTGGCCTTCAACTCACAGAGATCCACCTGGCTCTGCCTCCCGAGTGCTGGGATTAAAGGCGTGCGCCACCACTGCCCGGCAAGAGAATATTTTTTAAAAAATAAAACAATCTCTTTGAAAATATAAGTCAGAGCATAATTATCTATTTATTTTTATTCTATTTTTGTATTATAATGTAATAATAACATTTCTCCTCTTCAAGTCTGCCTTAGACACTCCTTTCTCTCTTTCAAATTCATGGCTTCTTCTTTATTAATTGCTCTTAATACACACACACACACACACACACACACACACATACACACTTTCCAAATTACAACCTGCTCATCTTATAATGTTATGTATGTTTTCCAGGCTGATCATTTGGATGACTAAAACACTATTATTTAACCTCAAAATGAAAACCAATGGCAGGTTTCTAGTTATTGAATTTTCAGACAATTGTATATTTTTTTTACAAAGAATAATTGATCTTTCTAAAAATTTACTTCATAATCTTCCTTTTTTGGTTTGAGTCAATTTAACAATATAAAATAATTTATAACCTAATTTGTAACCTAAGCATTTACCTTCACAGAATCAGAGGAACTGCTTTCATGATTTTAAACAATTTCTGTTTATATGAATTCTTTAAGCATTTCAATATTACCACCAAATATTCAGGAGATAAATCAGTTGATGAAGAATTTGACATAAGAACATGCATGCACTCAATCCTCAGAATCCATATGTAGTATTTGCTCTTTCTTTTCTCTGTGCAGCTGCTTAAATGGAATACATTCAAGAGGGCTGAGACATGGGTCATAAGTAAGCGCAGTTATTCCAGAAGACCCAGGTTCGATTCCTGGCATATATGCGATGGTCCACAACTATCTGTAAATCCAGTTCCAGCAGATCTGACAGCTTCTTCAGTCTTCCACAGGCAAGGCACACAAGTGGTGAGAGGACATACATGAAGGAAAAACACTGATACGTATAAATTAATAAAATAACTTTAAAAACTTAAAAATATATTCAAATATAGAACTAAAGGAAGTGAACATCTATATGAATTCCTAAATAATGCCAATTTAACCAAAGTCTTAAATATCTTTTCAAATATGACAGTTGACTCTAGTTAAAATTAATTTGACAATAAAAATTTTGTAAAGGAAACCATTGTAATGTTCAGTTGTTAGGAATATAATAACGTTCTAAATACAAGGGAATAAATAGTGCTGGGTAAATCAATAAAATGTTCTGTGTCTCTCAACACTATGCAAATGTATCAGAAGGGTTGTCACCTCATGCTTTTGATATTCATAAACTCAAAAAATTAGTTTCTGAGGCTTGGAAGCAAAAGTAGTTTATAAAATTTAAAAGTAGTAAAGAAAGGGGATGAGACAAAAGAAGAGGTAAAAATAAGGGGCACTAGAAAATGACTTTTCATTACTAACTTAAAAAAAATGTACCAATACTGAGGTGAGAATTTCTGGTAGGTAGCATTGATTCCTTAGATATCTTCTTGGGCCTAGAAAATATTATAGGAGAGGGGGTGCATAGCTTTGTAGTAAAGCATTTACCCAGCATGTAGAACATGCTCACTCTATCTCTGACACAAAGAGGAGGCTGGTCATCATTTCAGGTCCCTTTCTATGGGAAGATGGTATTTCTGTTCTCAATTTATCTAACTTCTCATTATACGTTAATTAAATGAACTGTGGAATCTTTCCCACTTCACAAACTACATTGGAACAGACACAGTGCTGAAAGGTCTTACCGCATAGTTTTCAGTGTACAGTTGGCTCCTGAAGAGATAGACTATCCCTTAAGTTGTCAGAATCAGAAAACAGTTAACACCTAATGGAGAAAAGACGGAGATGGATGGAAGACAAGGGTCTCCACACTTACTGCAACAGAATGGAGAGCATGTCTAATGGAAAGTCAGAATATTTAAAGAATTAAAACTTCTTCGTGTCCTGTTTCACCAGCTCTGGATTAATGCCAAGGGGAGAAACAATGTCAACAGTGAGCCCACGGCTGCCCCACTTCAGGAATTCTGGGCATTCCTTAAGGAAGAGTGCTTCATAAAGCACACCTAACTGACTAGTAGTCGTCAAAGTGCTAACCTTTATGTGTGTGCCATGGCAGGGATGAAGACGTGCCTCTGAGTCCTTGTCAATGTAAACACGCTCCAGTATCATTCTCTCTAGCATCTGATCACATCTGAGATTTCCTTGTTTCTGTGCTATGAGGATATCATGTGACAGCCTTGTGTGGTCTGTGATTTGCAACAATGTTGGGATCATAGGCAAGGTGAATTATAAACACTGCTCTGCCATCAGTATATTCTTTCATTAGCTATGCCACACTTTACATCAGGATCTAGACTGAGGCACTTTTTAAGTTTACGATGTGATAGCATGGTGCTGTGCTCTAGAACAATGGTTCTCAACCTCCCTAATGCTGACACCTTTTAATACAGTTCCTCCTGTTGTGGTGACCCTCAACCATAAAATTACTTTGTTGTCACTTAATAACTGTAATTTTGCTACTGTAATGAATCAAAATGTAAATATCTGATATGCAGGATATCTAATATGCGACCCAAAAGGGATTGTGAACCTCAGGGTGAAACATACTGCTTTGGAAAGATGGGAGAGAAGCTGCATACTGACTTTTCCTGTCCTCAATCATATGTAATCATAACGTTGATAAGTGTACTTTACTAAGTTTTCAGTGTAAAATCTGCTTCCTTTGAAAATAACAGGCATTGTAACTGGTAAACTGATTTACTTCTCTGTTTAGCAAAGCAATAAAACATTGTAGAAGAATGTAACTTTAAATTAATCTAAGGTAACTTTTGACCTCAAGAGTGGGTTTACAGAAATTTCACTTATTCTAAATCTAAGTTGAAAACAGTTGTTCCTCCTCT
This sequence comes from Peromyscus nudipes, assembly GCA_902168325.1. Lineage (NCBI taxonomy): Eukaryota > Metazoa > Chordata > Mammalia > Rodentia > Cricetidae > Peromyscus > Peromyscus nudipes. The sequence continues at coordinate 17,175 of CABHPH010158711.1, forward strand.
TGGGGCATCTGGCAAGATCTGAAATAGTCCCCCAATTGGGGTATGCAAGGTTGGTATCAGTGAACAATAGTTAACACACTCAGGGCTACCTCAAAACAGGAAAATAGGATTTTCAGCAAAGAAAAGTTGAAATGACTCCAAAATATGATGTAAAAAGGAAATATCTTTTCTTGGCTTGTCAGTTAAAATCAAGTTAAATGAAGACAGACAGCGCAGTCAGAATTAGGCATTAGGTACAAGTATCAGATTTTTTTCAAAAGCTTGAGATCCTCAAATTTCTAGCTTATTTTTCCAGGAAATTTAGAAATTTGATGCTGAGTCAATTAATATATTTGTCATTTTCTCCTTAAAAATGATGCCATCAAATATTTAAAATGAAATGACTGTTGCTAGTTAACTCACAGCTGTGGTTGCTTCCTCACAGAATGACATAGATTTGTGGTATATTCACACTCCTGAGCAATTAAAAGAGACCCTTCGTACAGTGTGTCATCCTCTGCACATGTCTGACAGGATAGGTTTTAATTAATTTCAATATCCACACATTCATGTGTGCAATTTCATGATACAACTCACAAAGAAAACTATAAATGTCATAGTATACAGTGTAACTCTTCGAAATCATTAGTCCCTGCTGTCAGGCAGATTTAACCATCATTGCCAGTTTAATGCATGGTCTTTATTTCAGTGTCTTTTCTTTAAAAAAAATTAAAATGCAATTACAATTGTCCCCTTTTCTAATAGAGACACGGGCAAGCATATGTATGAGTTACAGATGATTGTGAGCCACCGACTGGATTCAGGAATCCAAATAAAGGTCCTTTGCAAAAGCAGCAAGTGCTCTTAACTGCTGCACCAATCCCTCCAGCCCTTTATTGAGTATCTTAAATTCAAAGATTATATTTTAAATGAATTTGGAAAATTCTGATGATAGAAATGTCATTGCTCAATATCATCATATCCTTAAAATTCCTTTCTTTAAAACATACATTTAAAAAAGTATTATTGAATGAGATGCTGAAAATAACACAGCATTTAAAACGTTATACTTCTGACATAAAATCACTGCTTTGTTTTTCCAACTACTACCACTTTAAGTTTTATCCTTGTACAGATAATTTTGAGTCTGTGTATACCAAGTTTGGGATGGTATTGTTGTGAGTACCAAATGAAAGAAACAAAGACCATCTCATAAAGTCCACTTGATAAAGTAATTGTGCTGAAGAGTTTGAAAACTCTATGAAAGGGCTTCTAATCCTTCATTAAATTTTTAGAATAATATATAAGTATATATGTACTATTATATATACATATATAATATATGTATATATAATATATATTTGTATATATATATTATATACATATAACATTGCTTATATCCCTAGACATTTTCAAGAGGGTCATGAAACAAAGCAGAAAGAATCATTGAAATCTTACTGTGGTTACGTCATCAGTTGCCACTCATCACATCCTTGGTTTCCTGTTGCCTTTTGTAACATTTTTGCAACTGGAATTTTCTTAAAAATAGACACAAAACTAACATAACCTACATCTAGCATGAAATTTTATTCACTCATTCCCACTCTTCTGATAATCTATTATTAAACCATTGATAACTCTTTAATTAATATACTAGGTACAGATTTGTTCCTTAAATACTCAAGAGTAAAAAACCCCCTTAGGCACATGCAGAATAATTTTTTTCATATATTTACTCTTGTATCTATTAAAAACAAGATTAAAAACTTCTTACCCTTTCCTAAAAAAATGTGTTCCTAGGCAAACAACACATCTCCAAGTCCCCTGTGCTCATAAGACATGTCTCCTTATTATCCCAATGTGTGATTACCTCCCATCCTTCACCCACCAAAGCTACTCACACTGCAGTCCTCTGAGTGCTTGGTTTTCAAAGAATGAAAAGAGGAACATGGCTGTTAGCTTTCATTTTCTCTTCATAACCTAAACCGCTGAAGCCTGACTGCTTCACAAGAGCTGCCCATGGCATGACACAGGGCAAATTTCAGCTTGATTGAGTTTTAGAAAACAGTTATCCCAAACAAACTCACCAAAAGGTACTTGTGACAAATTGTAATGACAAAGCATGAAAAAAAAAAACAAAGACAGAGATGCTCCATTACATTATAGTGTAGTGGAATAGAGTAGATGTTTCATGTTCAAGACATAAACAAAAAATTTACCATTATAAAGTAATCATATTTCCCATTTTTCCCTTTGCTATGACTGGAAGAAATTAATTACTCATCTGCCAATGCAACTTGTAATTCTGAAGTAGAAATGACGGTAAAATCTGTGCTTGCCCAGACATAAAATGTTTTTCCAGTTAATACACATCTACAAGAGATACTGTCACAGAGTTTTCTACACATTCCTTGATAGTTTTGTTTCAGCAATGCCTATCTGTGCAACCAGCAAAAATCACAAAATTTGCTTTTATTGCAACCAAACATCTCAGATAGTTTTTTAAATAAGTTTTTAATTGAAATAGGATTATACCACTCAGCCCATTCCATTTCTTCCAATCAACACTTCCAACTACCCCTCTTTAAACCATTCCTATGTGGTCATGGACTTTAGGGGGAAAACCCCCTCAAATCTTTATCTCAAATACTGATATAAAGAACCATGGATTTATTTAAGAACACTTGTTTTGGCCAAGCATCGTGAAGTGGTGCAGTGCTATAAAGCCAGCACTTAGACACAGAGGCAGGGGGATAGTATATCAAGATCCTACTGCCAGGATAGTGAAACCCTGTCTAAGAAAATATGTGATCTGATAAATAAGGTCTTACTCTTCCATAATTTTCAATACAACAAAGAAGAGAAGTCCTGATTAGTTTATGTGAGCATATTTTTAATATAATATAATTTAAAATGATGATTATCTTAGTATAGAATGTTAAGCCATAATATATTACTAAGTAATGAAAATATTCTAGACAATTACAAAGCATAAACATCTGTTTTCCACAGTGTATTTTGAAAGCATTAATTTTTATCAAAATGCCCAAATGCACAGTGAAAAAGAGGGAATAGATTTGAGGATATGATGGAGAGTTGATGGGAGGCTTGTGTATTTAAAGCTCAATATAGATTTACCATTAAATATTACATTAACTCTAGTGAAATAATTTTGAGTAGAGAAAACACCAAAGATCTCAAAGGTTGGGATCAGCACTGCTTTGGGAAATAACGGAGGGAAAGCAGGAGGAATCACAAACAGGTTTTCACTTTATAACTGTTTTTCACTTTATAGAACAATGGAAAGGCAGATATTTGTGATGAGTTTTGTTTTAGATTCCCAGCAGAATAGAGAGGTCACTAGTGATGGGCTTCAGGACATGTAAACCCAAATTATGATCCTTCTGCATGTGAGAAAATGTAGGAAAGCTGCTGTCATTTCTTCTCTTTTCCCTACAATGACCATAAAACTAAAAGGTCCCTCTCTGACGTACTTACCATTCAGCTCCTCTGTGGCCTTCTTCAACAGGTGGCTTTCTATACATCACTGAGGAAAGGGTCATCTGCATTTCTGAAGACACGAATGTAACATGATTCTTAAAAGGTCTTATTAATAAAAACGAACCCAGAGCCAGGTATTGGGGTGAACGCTGGTAGATCAGAGAGACAGAACACAAGCCACAGCTAACCTCACCTGGCCAATTCCTCAGCTGATCTCATTTCCTCAAACTGGAAGCCTCTGTGTCCTCACCGAAATGAATCTCAGCTGAACTGCTGCTCAAAAGCCTAAAAGCTTAACCAAGCTCTAGTTCCTAGTTTTCACGCCTTACATACCTTTCTGCTTCCTTCCACCACTTCCTGGGATTAAAGGTGTGTGTCACTATGCCTGACTGTTTCCAGTGTGGCTTTGAACTCACAGAGATCCAGACGGATTTCTGCCTTCGGAATGCTAGGATTAAAGGTGTGTGTGTCACCATTTTCTGGCCTCTATGTCTAGTGGCTGTTCTGTTCTCTGACTCCAGATAAATTTATTAGGGTGCACAATATATTGGGGAACACAGTATCACCACACACGGACACAGAGAAAATCTAGCAAATAGACTTTGCTGTGATCCTCCTCCTACCTGTTAATCATTGGCCCAGATCTCCTTTGTTCAATAACATTTCTAATACTCATTCTCCACAAAACCTGCAATAAAAATGCACACATGTGTTTGTTTTTGTATGATTTTTCCTTCTTATAAAGGTGGTTTTTAATGCATGATTTTGTTAAGTAACTTTATTTAATCTGTCTTTTGTTATAGTGCCCTTATTCATAAACTAACAATGACTGATTAATGATGTTCTTTTCAACATATTAGTTAATGTTAGCACTTGACCTGATTTGCTTCTTCAATTACATTGACAAGATTGTTATCATATGTATATTTATATTATGTGTATATGTGTGTAAAGTACAGTTTGATGTGTATGCAAATGTATGAATCCCACTAAAGTGATCTTTAAAAAAATAGAGTCAGATCTTTATGAAGATGCAAATCTACTCAAAAACTTCAAGAATTAAAATTATTTTTCACTAGTTCTTAAAATTTTTTCTTTGCCATGTAAATGTCTAAGATTATCATTTTATATCTCGTCCCTACAGATAGGAAAATTATTTTTTTTTACTTTAAGTCATCGGACAAATGATTTTGCTAGAAAATTATCTAGTTTTCTATGCCATAAATTGTAGTAATCTTTCACTTTGCCTAGGATATAGTTCTTCATCTTTGAGCATTATCACAGACTTGAATGTTTATCTGTATCTTTAAAATGACTCATAATTAACTCTCTTTTTTCTTGCTACACATTTTCATCCCTTTCAGCAATATCTAGGAGATCACCTTAGTTTTGGCTACCATGAACCATAAATCCTCTAGATTATACCTTCAAGATTAGTGAGATTCCCTGAGTTACAATAAAAATCTGAGACCTTCAGTGAATCTTGTATAGGATGCTCCTTCACTGGCCATCTTTTCCTCTCTCCATCTTCTGGAGAAAACATCATCAAAAGTCACTCAAGGGACTTTGGTGATGCACCATCAAAGATTCTTGTTGTGAAAGCATGAGGGCCAAAGTTGGAGTTCCCAAAACCAACATGAGAAGCAGGCACAGAAGTGTAGATCTGTGATCCAAGTGCCCTGGGACAGAGACTAGATATACTGGAACTCACTAATGAATCAGTGTAATGGAATCAACAAGCTCTGGGTTCTGTTAAATACCCTTTCCCAAAATGAAGTGAGTAAGATATTAGAGAGGGCATTAATGTCTACATCCGTATCAAGACACACACACACATACATGGGGGAGGGAATGATAGCTTTTGAGGGCTTTCTTTTCATTAATCAATGTTTGATGAAGAGGGGGGTATTTATTGAATAACCAATAATGGGGAGTTCATCTCAGGTAGAGGCTAAAAACTGGTCAGCTCCAAAGCTATACAAGCACAAACAACAAAACAGACTCATTTGGTTGTAGGTTGTATTTATATATTTGTTCATAGTCACACACACACACACACACACACACACACACACACACACATACACACACACACACATGCACGCACACACACACCCCAGTACAAATGAGAAGAAAAGAGTCTATTAGTTTGGAGATTTGGAGAGATTTGGAGGAAAGAGACTTGGGAAGGTCTGGAGGAAGGAAATAGAAGGAGAAAAGTGATGTCACAATAATTTTTTAATGTGTATTTGAAATTACATGTAGACATGTGAAAAATTAAAAATTAAAAAGGAAGGGAGATTCAGTGCTTCCCACAGCTTCCCCATCTCCATGCAGACCTTACTCATTGGCAATACAGTGAATCAGCACTACTTCAGGAACCTTGTGGTCAGAAACTTACTGACAGAATCAAGACAGATAGGTTAGATTTTTGTGGATTGAAAAATAAGAAAGAAGAATAGGTAAGAAGAGGACTTATAAATCCAAGACATGAAAAAAGAAACAGAATAAAGATAAAAATAAGTTTGCCAAAACATTTTAGAGACAGGTAGGTAAGATCAAGTAACTGGTGAGTTCCCCAATACCAGGAGGATTGTTTAACGTAACTCTCACATTGCCTAGAAGTAAACTTATTAAGTAATTTATGAAAAAAAAACTACTTCATCATAAGAAAGGCTGGAATGATCTGACACTTTCAAGTGAATTTGAGATGCTTTAGTGTTAAAGTACAGGTAAAGTTTGAACTAACCACTCCTTCTCTTTGGTTTACAAAGATATGCCTTCTCTCAATAATAATAGGGAAAATTCTTCCTCCAGTCTTTATTGTGCTTCTAAAACCAATGATAGACAATCTACTTTCTATTCTGGCTTAAGACTTTGAACTCTGAATAAAGAAAATTTTCTCCTGTCTTACACACAGCAAGAAAAAGAAATGATAATTATTGGTGATGTAAGTGATACAGAGATACTTTCTCAAATCAAATTTTGATAGGGCAGTATATTTGGGGACTAATCTGTTGGGCAAACTAATGTCTAGGTTACTCATATCCATATGGATTGTCTGCTAAAATTCTTTCAGCTCATTACAATAAGATGCCACAAGATGCATCAATAGTCATTGCTTTCTAACTATTTATATTTATTCTTAGAAAATGGGCACATACTCATGCATAACAAAGTACAGAATCCTCAGTAATGATGCTGAGTAAATAGATGATAGATTTCAGAGCCTCTTGGTATTTTATTCTAATGCTGGAAAATTATGAATAGTTCAGTTTTAAAGTTCCACACTAGCACTGGAGAAACATTAAATTGATTTCCTTCATGACGCTAGATGTCTCATATTATTATAGTCAAGTTTAACTTCCATCATCATCATGCTTAATAGCAATTCACTTCTACATGAATCTCTCAAAACACTTTTAAACTTAGTACACAGCCAGATTTCTTATCTTCACAGGTATATGTGTGCAATTGATGTTTTATTAATTCTGTGAGATTATTAACATCTGTGTTGGAAATATATGTTTGGCTTAAATATTTAATTCCAGGGGCAGTTTTACTGACTCCAGCATGATAGAAAATCCTGAGCATTACTGTCGCTGTGGATAGCCTTTCTTCTTCACCCTTGATGGCACCAGCTGTTCATCTCATATCATCACTTAAAGCAATGGAGTAAAGAATATTTACTGGACTCCATTGGGCCTACATTCTCATATTTCCATTTTTTATTATTCTTAAAATTATTGAAGTTTGCTGTATTTAACAAAAAACTTATTTGTGTTGAACTTGCATTTACTATACCTTTTAAGGGTCACACAACATACTAGTTGATACCACAAGTTTGCTTCTGCTCAAAGACTTAAGAACACTTCTGTTTCTTTTACCATTATATAATAACATGCCTATTTGTAATTTATTTTAAGCATTCTTTCAGATGCAGATAGTCTACTATATCAAATAAATAATATTATTGATAGGACAGTACATTTGAAGAATAATCTGTTGGGCAAACTGATGTCCAGGTTACTCATATCCACATGAGTAACTATACTAAATAATAAAGTCTAGTAAAGTGGGAGAAGTAGGTTTTCTTTTTAAGATCCAAGACTTCACTTTCCCCCCCTCTCAGTTTTTGCCAGTCTCACAGCAGACTTCCTGGTCCTTTGGTAATTACAACATTTCTACTCCACTCTTCCGTGATGGTGTGCAAACAGTAAGTACAGGAGTTTTGTTGAAGATGTATGTTGGGCCTGAACTCCCCACAGTCCTGCTATCTCTGCATTGAGTACAGTTGTGTTTTCTGTAATAATCTCCTTTTGCTATAAAGAGAAGCTTTGTTGATGGGTGTGAGAGCTAGTCTTAATTATGTGTATAAAGATAAGTTTTAGAATGTGGTAGAAAATATCTGGTGCTAGAAACCTACCAAGGGTGAGTGAGGTCTTTTTGAACAAAGATTATGAAAACACTTGCAAACCTTCACAGCTTTTTAAAAGACAGAACATTCTTGCATGAAAGTTGGATGGATCTGCAGAAAGGAAGATTGAGATCACGGGGGAAGATATAAAGTGAGAAAGAGGAGGAAGGAGGCCTTGTAATAGTGTAAAGGTAGGAACACCTGAGAGATGGTAACCTGGAAATGAAACGTTTATTCACTGATCCTTACACATGTTAGCTGTAAAAGTCGTGGAATCTGACATAAACATGAATGACTTCTTCACGTCATGTCCCCTCTCCGCTCTTACCACCCTCAGCTTTCTCCTCTCCTTTCTTGTCTTCCTCCTTTCACTCATGACCACCTCCCGAATACAGACTTTCTCCACCTTCTGATGCAAGTGCGATCTCCAACATTAGAACAGCTATAGGGTATAACGTTCACATTATTTATAAATTTATCAAATACTGCCTCATTTATGACAGTTGGATTTTTGTTTATAATGTTCCCTATATTTTTCACTTTATTACAAAATATCAGTAAAAAATGTTATATTTCTCTGGATATGTCAGTCAGAAGTATTAGTAACACCTGATTAGGGCATATTTTTATAATATAGCACATTATAAGCAATTATTCCATTTTTTAATCTAAAGCAGGCTAAAAAAATACGCCAAAAATGGAGGAAGAATGCATCCTTTTCCATAGCAACTTCTTCCCAGAGCCCAGGAGGCTGACCTCTGTACTTCTAATTTCAACTAATTGCCAGTGTCAAAATAAATTCATTTTCCACATATTCTGGTACACACACACACACACACACACATACCACACACACACATACCACACACACATACACATACCCCCCCACACACACACACAAACACCACTGATGGGAATATCTTTCTGTATGCTGTGAATATATGTTGCTCTGATTGATTGATAAATAAAGCTGTTTGGCCTATGGCAAGGCAGCTTAGAGGCAGGCAGGAAAGCCCAACAGATGGACAGGAAGAGAAAGGAGAGCCAGGGAGACACTGTCAGCTGCCACCATGAGAAACAAGATGTAAAAGTACAGGTAAGCCACAAGCCACGTGGTAAAGTTTAGATTTATAGAAATGGGTTAATTTAAGGTAGAAGAACTAGATAGCAAGAAGCCTGCCATGGCCATAGTTCAAAAATAGTATTAAGCCTCTGTGTGATTATTTTATAAAAGGCTGTGGGACTGTAGGTGAGAGATTTGTCCCAATTGCAGGCAAGGCAGGACACAGAAAATCTTAAGCTATAACACACACACACACACACACACACACACACACCACACACACACACCACACACACACCACACATGTATACCACACACACATACATACCACACACACACACACCACATACAC
>CABHPH010158711.1:26586-37104 GCA_902168325.1 Peromyscus nudipes
TTTTTCCAGGCAATTTTTCCTTTGAAAATACATACAACTCTGCAGTGTAATATCATTTCTTCTTTCTAATAAATGTAAAAATAACACAATTTTCTTCTGGATTTTTATTTATAATAACCTTTGGGAAAGGTCTTGCTTGTTCAATTTCTTTATCTGTAAAATGAAAATAATGATGTTTGCTATTATATGGACTGTTGAAGTCACAGGAAATGAATGTTTACCTAAAACCAATTAAGAGAGGAAATGTCACATGCTAATGTGTGTGTTCACTACTATTGCTATTATAATGAATTATAATTTTAAGCAAAATTGATAATGACATATAAAAACTCATGAAAATAATTGATATTACTAAGGTGCATTATTATCTATAGATTAATAGCAAAACCATTTTTTTGCCATTAGGATTTTTATTTTCTTAACAACTTTAAATTTTTAAAAAATTTCCTACATTTGTGCATTGCATTCCTATGATGCACCCACACATAACCTGCTGAGTCCACTGTATACCACTGTGGTATCTTGGCGGGCTGGTCATGGTTGTGGTTGACAGGCTTTATAGTTTTGTAATGTTACTGGTTGTTTTTCTCCCTAGGCAGCTTGCTGAGCTCCCTCCTGTGTGAGGAGAGCCAGTTGTCTGCAGCAAGACTTCCAGGTCAGCTCCAGTTCAGCTCTTCCTAGTTCTCCATCTGCAATGTGTAGGTCTTCAGTGATGATCTTTCCATGGTATCTTTTATCAGTAAAGAGAGATGCCGCCCCAAGCTGGTCCTGTGTAAGTTCAGCATTTCCACATTCTAGCTGTTTATCTGTAGAATATCCTTCCACCTGCTTTTCCATGCTCCAATGTCTAATCCTTGAACAATATCTGGAGTTGCACATTATTGCTTACTCTGTCTAGAATAGCATCTTTGATTTCTTTTCATTGTCTTTTGGGTAACTTCTAATAATTCCTTGAAACTCCAGTCAAAATACATATCCATTACGGTGATATTTTATGAATGTCTGCCGACAAAATTAATTTCTTTACTCTTTTATGAAACTCAGGAGAGTTCTGTCATTCAACACAGATCAAGAGGCCTCCTACCATTGGAACCTCAGCACTTCTGCCTCCCCCATATGACAAAGTTTATAATCTGGAAATCAGCTTTTCAGTAGACAAGGAAACTAGTAGACTGAAGCACAAGTTCTGTTGCCCAAAGAGCTGTAAGCATTCAAAAATGGTCTCTCAGTAAATGGTTATGAAGATTAATTACATTTGTGTTTGAATGTGTAAGTATGTGTGATTCTTAGTGTGTGTATGTGGTATGTGTGTATACATAGGGTGTGTAGTGTGTATGTGCATGTGTGTTTGAGTGTATGTGGTATGTGTGTGTGTGTGTGTGTGAGTGTCTGTATGTATGTGTGTATTTGAATGTGTGCTTGTTTGTGTGTATCTGTGTCTGGGTTTGAGTACTTGTGTGTGTGTGTGTGTGTGTGTGTGTGTGTGTGAAATGTATGTGTATATATGGCGTGTGTGTAGGTTTGAGTGTGTATGTTTATATGTGTGTGTTTGAGTGTGTGGGGGGTGTTGAGACAGTAGTATATGCCATATATAGTGAACTCTTGCTCTCCTCACATCAGCGGCACCGATGCACAGCACAACAGATCTCTTCTGGATTGTTGCTCTGACTGGTTCTGCTTACTGAAGGTCACAGACCTTTCCCAGATGTCTTTGGCTGACTTTGCCGAGGGTTTCTGCCCAAACACCACCTACGCAGGAAGGAATCTGACAAGTGAGAGAAAACTGAGTGAACTATACTCTCTATTTTCTCCACCCTCTCACATCACACTGGTTTTTCTTCCACCACCTCCTTCCTAATCTCCTTCTAGTCAGCATGAGGAAAGCACCATTCAATAGAAAACACATCGTTTTCTGGGGTGAGGAATTGACACACTGAAGACAGCACATATTAAAAGCTTTGATAAGTTTTGCCAACTTTCTATCTAGAGGTACTTTATTGCTATTACAATCATTATGTAGCATGTATAATTTTAATACAGATATTTAATTACACGATTTATTACAGCTATCACTTATCGTGTTCTTACAATATACCAATCACGTTGTTAAGTGCTATAATACGTTAAGTGTATTTTTACACACATTAAGTCTAGCAATCTGTACTCCTGCTGGTAGTGTAAGGGTGCCCATTGGAAGGTAATCTCATTTAAAAATCTTTATAATCATTGAAAATAATGTTTTACTTTTTAACTCAAAGTTTTTAAAAGGAAGACTGGTAGAGCAGTTTTATATCTTTTCACTGATCATTTTATTACTTTAAAAATATATATTCCTAGCACCGATGTAGAAAAGTACTACAAACCAGGTTATCAAAACATCAGAAATAGATTGCCTCAGGATTCTGCACGCAAGAGTTCCAAAATAGCTACATCAACTAATTATCCTCTTCTAGGAAGCTCCATGGAAAAAGGAGTTCCAGTCTTCTCTCCTAAGCACTAATAGTTCCTTAATGGTCATTGACTGACTCCAGTGTTCACATTCTTGCTGTGTCGGCTAGTTCCGTCTTTATGCTGGACTCTGTGCTCAGTCAGTTTAACAAGGACAGCAGTCATGTTACATTCCTTTCTACCTCAAATGTTTCATCTTGATTTGATCATCTGCAAAAATGCTATTTTAAAAAGATTACTTTTTTTTTTTTTTTTTTTTTTTTTAGTTCACCAGCTCCACTGACCTTCACAGCAATGGAACTCCTCACAATCTGAGGCTGGTTTCTGCTTCTCTGGTTTTTGCTCAAATGTCACCTCTAAAGAAAGGACTTGCCACAAAATAAAAATAAATCAAGTAAATGACTTCACACCCCACATAGACTGTACAGATATTCCATAGTGACTACCTGTCTGTCACAGTGAGACCTTCTGGTATCTCAACATGCTTTCAGCCCTCCAGTTAAGAGTCCACATGTGGAGGTAGCTTTGAAAGGAGAGCCCATGGGTGAGAAACTAGCTCATGGGTCTCATTTTCACTGTACACTTGTTCCTTGACCTCCACGTGAGAGCAATTTTGAATTATAAACACAAAACACAGTTTTCTCCTGATAACAAGTCTGTTTTCATTTTTTTCTTTGTACTGAAAATAGATTCTTTTCTTATACAATATATCCTGGTATAATGTTCCTCCTCTCTACTCCTCCCAACTCCTCCCCATCTCTCCTCTCCTCTGGATCCATTCCTTTCTGTCTCTTGTTAGAAAAGAACAGACTTCTAAGAGATAACAACCAAACATGACAAAATCAATTATAATAAGATGAAGCAAAAATTATCACATTGAGGCTGAACAAGGTAACCCAATCGAAGGAAAGCAGCCTAATCATGAGGCACACAAACCCCTCAAAACCTCTTATGAAGTAATTTAAACTTCTATAAGGATAAATTGTGAGAGCAATGATGTATAATGGAGTTTAAAAACTGACCTGGGGATGGGCAGTGGTGATGCAGGCCTTTAGTCCCAGCACTCCGGAGGCAGAACCAGGCAGATCTCTGTGAGTTTGAGGCCAGCCTGGTCTACAGAGCAAGATCCAGGACAGGCACCGAAACTACATAGGGAATCCCTGTCTCGAAAAAAAAAAACAAAAAAAAAAACAAAAACTGACCTGGGGGATCTGGGAGGAGTTAAGGGAGGGGAAGCCATTATCAGATTATATTGTGTGAAAGAAAGTATATTTTCAATTGAAAAAATTGACCTCTGGTTATAGTTGACTTTTGATGAAGATGTAAAATCTTCTCAGTGAAAAAAATAGTGCTAGGAGATTTGACCACTCATAGAAAGAAATGAATTATGCCTCACATTTAATATTTTATAAAAGATTGACTCAAATGTATTAATAGATTATAGATATAAAATATGGTGTAAAATGATAAATCCTCTTAAACATTACCAATAAGTCTGTGACCTCATTTCTGTAGCAAATTTTTATAATACCACTATTAAAAAAAACCTAAAAATGTTTTAGGTAATGAAGCAACAAGCCAAATACTAAGAAATTTTTTCTACTTACCTTTTGAATTTATCTATGAAGAATGTTTAAGACTCCACAATAATAATATGACCCAGTTTAAAAAATGGACAAAATATCAGAAGCATCTAATTTTCAAAACTGATGTAAGACACAGCTAATTACATTAAGATATTCACGTTTACTGATTGTTACAACGTGCAAATTGAAACTTGGTGAGATACTGTGGTAACTCTAGAATTGCATTTTAAAATCTGACAGCACTAAATCCTTTCTGGGATGTCAACCAAAAGAAATCCATGTTCATCAGAATTGTAAACAGTTTTCATTTCAAAGCAAAGGCTGTTTTCAAATATCCTTTGTTCTAAATTGCAAAGTTGTTTATGAATAAGTAATTTACTTGTTTTTGAGGAAGCATAGGAATTAACATGAAAAGTATATAACTAGAACCAAGTGGAACAGTTTATAGAATGGCACATGAAAAACAAACGAACAAAAACCTGTCCATTCCTGTTTTGTGTTGGATGATATAAACTATCAATTGAAAAATCAACATACTGATAATTGTCAACACTGATAAAGCAATGTATTAATAAAATAATATTAGTATCTTTTCAAAATAGTCTTTCTTTATATCAAATATCCTAATCATGCTTAAGAAAAATATATTTTCATACATATTAAGAATAAATATATTCTCACATATTAAAAAATCATGTATTTGATGAACACCTCAAAGTAGAAGGCAAACATTTTATTTTCCTTTTTAAGCTTCTGATACAGTTAAGCTACTCATACCAGTTTTATTATACAATATAAATATGATATTGATGATTACTAGCCAAAAGGAAATTCTTGTGATTCAATTAATTATAAAACCTGAATACTCTAATCTATTGGATATTTGGCAAGATAAGTAAAGAGTATGCTTTACTATTTCTAAAAATATATATCATGAAGAAACAGTAATATTTTCAGTAAAATAGGTTAAATACAATGAACTTTCATATCACAGAGATATGTTTAATTGTAAATATTTTATTAATTTAAAAATCCTACAATAAATGGTTGAGTATGAGAAAATAGGATTGCTGTACTATATAGTTATCTAGAATACATTAATTTCACAGTCAGTATTATTATGTGAACCCCAAAAAATCAACTGTTAAGCGAAGTGTTTATTTGGAGTTTAACAGTACTTTAGTTTAGAATTTGGCATCTTCTAAAAAATAGAAAAGAAAGAAACATTGAGAATAAAACTTCCTGTACATGGAGAGAAGAAAACAGGAAGCAATGTGCTCCGGAGAAGGTTCAGAGCGATGGTTGCAGTCAGCATTTCAGCTAAAAGCTGAGAGAGGACTTCAGTTAATGCATGAAGAATAGTAAAGGATGAGACTTGGGGAAAAAAACATCTAGTGTGTGTCAGCTTAACCCCAGTGATCTGAAAGAAATTTCTGGACTCTGATTTGAAGGAAACAGCTCCATAAATAAAACTGTTAAAAAAAAAATGTGTCACCGCCAAGAACATCGTTGTTCTTGCATTGTGATTAGATTTTAAAGGCGCAAAAACCATCACATTGCTTTAGATGTTATTAGGTGCAGTGATACTTAATGACACATTACAGTTCTAAGTTTCCTTAACCTTTAAATTGCTAGATCTGTGGTCTCTCCTGGTAGGCAAAGTCTTTCCTCCCTCCCTCAGTCAGAGGTGAACTCCTCTCCTTAACTAAATTGTTGTCTAGCCAGAAATCTTGACTTTGAGAAAGTGGATGTCTGGAGATTAGTTTGACAGAGGCCCCCAAAGAGTCTTGATACCAAACAAAAACATGGCATTGTTTCTGAAAGAAATGTATGTTCAGAGGCTCTGCTCCGAGCATGAGGCACGGCTCCCTAGACACAGAGACTAATAGCCACCACGTCCTCTCTTTCTGTATGGACACAAATGAAGAGCACCCAAATAAATTAGATTTGTCAAGGCCTGAGTGCCATTAGGAATGTCAGCCAAGTATGAATTAGAGTCTCTTAGCAGTGAGCAGACAAGTTCTCATTGCGCTTCCCAGGAGCCTCCTTCTTGGGAAACAGGCAGGCTTTCTTGTGGCTTCTACCTCACCTGTTTCCCCTAAAAGTCTTCCCTGACCACTGTTTCCAGGTAATCCACATCATCTAGTTTATTTTTAAAAGATACTAAGAACTATCTAGGGAAAGATCAACATATGCTACCTCTACTGTATCCTTTTTGAGGTTTCTCTGTCTTTATAATTCTAAGTAACACACACTGTAGTAATAGGTAGTCATTGTCCCTAAAGTAGGTCAGGAAAGAGCTATTTAAATGGATCACTCATTCTTTCCAGTGCAAGGATATTATTAGAGAATTGTCTAAGTCTTATATAAAGCAAAAGAATCTTAAGAATCATTATTAATACTATTTATATATTTTATATACATAACATATAGGTTATTCATATCAATTAAAGTGTCACATAAGTTGATATTGGTGAAAATGTCCCTCAAAAATGGAACATTTTAAATTAAAACATGAAAACCTTTCCTTTAGCAATCTTCTAGAACACATCATAGACCTTGGGAGAATGTCTGGTACATCATGCATTTAATAGCTAGCTATTGAATACTTGAGAAGTAATATTTTATGAGGTAGTTTTGGATTATAAGTTGGTTAAGAGAAATAGCATTATGACTTTTACATCCATTTATAAAAAGAGATTTCTATATTTAAAGTATAAATTTTATTTTATCATTTGTAAAGCAAAGTTTTTAGAACTCTGATGAAGCTTTAAAATTAGAAAATGGATTGCAAACTTTCAATAAAAACATCATGTATTTTTTTATAAATCCTTAAATTTAATATATACATCATTTGACATGCCAAAAAGTAAACCGAATATAACTGAAATAATAAAAAAAAATAGGAAGAAAAAAATACCACTTAACCTTAAAAGGACCAGACATTACACATCCAAGACTTGGAATGTCTTTCTTCATTCCCGTGGATAGGTACAGTTGTTTGCTGTAGTGAACAGCAAGTAGTTTATATTCCATTAAATTCTCTAACAGAATTGTACATATTTGAGCATGCATGTGTCTCCTCAATTAGCTATGTCTTTCTTCATTCATTAAAAATAATTATTTAGTGAATGCCATGGCACTGAGAATTCAAATATGATAAGCATCTGTCCCTGTGATCTGAGGACTTAGAGCCTCACAGAAGGCAGTTATGCACTGAGAACACACATTGCGATTATGAAAAGATAATTATGATAGCAAGCAGATAAAACAGCATCTCTACTCATAGGGATGTGTCTAAAGAGGTTTCATAAAAAGAACTGTGAAGCATTCATGAATTATATAAAAGATATGATGTGAAATTTTTTTTTGTACAACTGTATTCTAAGTTATGTAGAACTGTTCAAACTAACCTGATAGAAAAAGCCATAGAAGTCTTCCCAAATCAGGTGAGTTGGGAGATAAAACCTACAAAACAGAAGGGAAGACTTAGATCAAATGGCAAGGGTGACCCAAGTAGGTAAATGGGAGAAAGAGAAAGAAAGATCTAAGTAGTGGTTGTTTGGAGATAGGCGTGCAGAAATGAAGGGCTATAACTGTGTAAGGGAAAAAGCTCAGTGTTACTGAATGGTATCAATACAAGAACAAACAAAATGCATTGAGACAAGAAAAAAGAGAGTAAAGTATAAGATTTTTAAGGATGATCCCATTTTTCTTGATCCGTGAATTGCGGTTAAAAGGTAAATGAGTGAATGTTCAATCTCATGAGAATCTGAAAATGTGTCATCGCCTTGACACAGTATTACATAGCATCCTACCATGTTTTCTCTCTACTTTTATTTTTCTATTTTATTTTAATACCCCCAGTATTTCTGGGACTATAAAAAGGTAAATTCTTTCCTGAGGTATACAGTGGCTGGAGACAAGTGAGAAGAAAATATCAGGGACGTTTAAATGTGCAAATATTTATTGGCCAATAAACAGAAGATGGCAAAGGGAGACCCCATAGCCAGAGAGGGGTTAGTCCAAGCAAAGGCAGAGAGGAAGAAGCCAGGAATGAGTACCAGCCATCTAAGACTGACAGAGTTTCAAGAAAGCTATAGTCAGACACACAATGAAGTCTCAGACAATATTTTACTGGAAGAGTCCTTTCAGTCACTCAAAAAGCCTGCATTTTGGCCACTGAATATTTAGCAATGGGTTGGGAATAGGTGTTTGTTGCGAATGCAAATACAGTGATGGAAGCAGGTGTGGTGGGTGATCCATACATGTAATCCTGGCTGAGGTGGGTGAGTCACAAGTTCAAGACCAGCAGGAGGTAAAGAGAACCTTTCTAAAACACAAAGAAAAACCAAGAAAGGGCAATTAAACTTGCTTTTATGAGAGTCTCAGCATCCATAGAGGAATTTAAGACAGTCACTATATTGTCATGTTTAAATGCTGCCAGAGAAGGAATGTCACCATCACCACTGAGCTCCAAGCAGGATTGCTACAAGAGCTCTGCCCTGTGAAAGTCACATTAGGCCTGGAAGGAAGGACAGCAAGTCCTGTGCTGAGGTGGTGGAATGACGAATACTCAGACTGAGAAGGTTCAGAAAACTGCATAGTTCACTGTGATTAGAGAATAGTCATACTGTGGAAGGAAATGATGGTGCAACCTGAGAGCCATGAGTAAAACTGAAAGCTTTGCCCTTTCCTTTTGTGACCAGAGGGCCATGATCTGTCTTCTGGACTTGTCCTTGGGACACTTGGATTGCAGAGCAGTACCATTGACAAAATAACCTATGTTGTATAGGTAGGCAGATACTACTTTTGAGTATTTAAAAATATTCAAGAGAAATTTATCTGTAGGTATCAGTACCGTCAATAACCAGACGGAGTACTAGATTGAAAAGGGACATCAGTTAACCAAATCAACAAGAATACCAGTCCTTTAGTAGCTTATATTTGAATGGAAAAGTCGGGAAATGGATACACAGAATTATATGCAAAATTCTACTTAAGGTAGTATGAAAACTAAAATAGAGAAGAGAAACAGAAGACCCGAAGAAGATTTTAGAAGACCACCCTGGGAAGGATCATCTGAACAGAGACAGAAGTGGGGAAGCGAGGGATCCTTGGGGGGCGGAGGCAGAAGGGAGTGTTGAAGAGACAGCAAGTAACACTGGTGCCACTAAGGGGAGAGTTTATGAGTACCATCCAGGGTCATCGGGAGGCCACTGTGTCTGGGGACGAGGGTAAGGGGGAGAGTATTAGGGACTACAGCCAAATCTCCAGAAAGACAAAAGATAAAGATGTGTTTTTAATGTGAAGGAAACATAGCACGCAAGCATTTCACATGAATATATGATGAGCAACTTTGCAACTGAGGATTTCAGCGTTTTAATGGTGCCTATTCTGGATTTAGTTAATGTGATACATATTTTCTTTTATATGTGTGCCTGTGTGGCACATGCACATGAATATGTGTGTGTGTGTGTGTGTGTGTGTGTATGTGTGTGAATGTACATGTGTGTGTGGAAGCCAGAAGACAAGATGAGGTGTCTTCTTCTATTGGCCTCTCCCTTATTATTAGAGACAGGCTCTCTCTCGGGGCCTGAAGCTTACAATTAAGAAAGACTAGATGGTCAGCCAGGCCAAGTGATCCCTCTACACCTCCTCCCCAGCACTGGGAATGCAGGTGCGTGCCACTGTTCCCTCTTTTATTGTGGCAGCTGGGACTAAAATTCAGGTGCATGTGTTTGTGCAGAAAGCAATTTGTTGGTGGAGTCATCTACCTAGCACCTTGTTTTTCTTTTATTCTGATCAGACTGTGCCATGTTCATTTGGATGAGCATGAGAGGATAAAAGTAGCCATTTGGGAATACTCAATGCATTGTCTCGGCAGTTCAGTTTTATTAGGAAAGCTATTGCTATTGTTGCTATTATCCATAGTATATTTTTATAAATAAATACTTTTGATATATACTCTCCTTAGTAGTGACAGCCTGTTGAAAAGATTGATATTATGGGACTCTCATTTCTGTATGAATGAAAGACACTGATATGAATTAGATAGGATAAAATGTTTAGAGGTTGCTATATATTATAAATCTGTAACACCAGCTCTCAGACAAGCATAAATACAGAAGGTTAGGAGATATTTCATAAATAAAGTTTTAAACATCAAATTGTAAGAAACTATTAATTAATCAGTTACTTGTAATTCTTTAATACATAACAGAGCCTTTCAGAGTATCAATGCGCTCCTAAATAGTTGCCGAATATGTGAGTTTAAGAGATAGCTCAGCCATTACGAGAAAATATTACTCATGCAAAGGACCAGACTATCATTTCCAGTACCAAATCAGGCTGCTCATAGCTGACTATAACATCAGATCTAGGAGTATCCAAAACCTCTGGCCTTTGTGGGTACCTGCACTCACAGGATCTCTCTCTCTCTCTCTCTCTCTCTCTCTCTCTCTCTCTCTCTCTCTCTCTACGA
>CABHPH010158711.1:37204-55057 GCA_902168325.1 Peromyscus nudipes
TTTTTTTATTTTACATACCACCTAATGTTCCCCCTCCTTCCTCTTCTCCTGCTCCCCCCCCCATGTCCTCCCATCTCACCCACTCCTCGTAGGAGGTAAGGCCTCCCTTGGGTATTCAACATAGGCTGGTACACCAAGATAGAGCAAGCCCAAGACCCTCCCCCCTGCATCAAGGCTGGGTAAGGCACAGCACCATAGGGAATGGGCTCTAAAAATGCCAGTTCATGTACTCGGGATGAGTCCTGGTTTGACTGCCAGGGGACTCATAAACAGATCAAGCCACACATTTGTTACCTTCATTCAAGGGGCCTAATCTAGTCCCATGCAGGCTGCCCAGCTGTCAGTCCAGAGTCCATGGGCTCGCACTAGCTTGGGTCAGCTATTTCTGTGTTTTCCCCATCATAATCTTTCCCCCCTTTCTCTTATAGACCCTTTCCTCTCTCTTCAACTTAACTCCAGGAGTTTGGCCAAGTGCTTGGCTGTGGGTCTCTGCATCTGCTTTCATCAGTTGCTGGATGTAGGTTCTATGGATAAAGAAAACGTGGTACATTTACATAATAGAATATTATGCAGTGATAAAAAGCAATGCCACCACGAAATTTGTAGGCAAATGGATGAAACTAGGAAAAAATCATCCTGAGTGAGGTAACCCAGACCCAGAAAGACAAACCTGGTATGTACTCACTCAGAAGTGAATATTAGATGCAAAGCAAAGGATAAATAGGCTACAACCCACAACTCCAGAGAATCTAGGTAAAGAGAAGGACCCTGAGAGGACCACACATGGATCTCCCCAGGAAGGGGAAAGGGTTAAGATCTCCTGGATAAACTGGGAGGGGGAGTAGAAGAGGGGAGGGGATGGGAGGTAGGAACATGAGGGCTTGAGATGGCCAAGTTCAGGGACAGACAGAGAGGAAGAACAATGAAAGAGATATCTTGGCAGAATGATCCATTATGGGGCTAGAGAGAAATCTGGTGCTAGGAAAATCCCCAGGAACCCACAAGGATGTCCCCAGCTAAGACTCATAGCAATGGTGGAGAGGGTGCTTAAACTATTTTCCCCCCTGTACTAGATCGGTGACTACCTAAGTATTTTAAATATATGTATAAATAATTTAAAGTAGGCTTATGCTACCTGTGGTGATTATCCCCACCCTCAAGAGCCATAGACTATCTAGTAAAAAAAAAAAACCAAAAAACCTACTTCAGCGAATAGGAAAGTGTCCTTTGAGGTACTGGTCGAGAGGTGGAAGGACTCCAAAAACAATATAGGTCATTGCTGTTGCCCTTGCTTACCTTCTTACCTTTGAAGATAAGACCTCATTGTTGAAGATATCATGCACAGGACTTTGAGGAATAAAGCTTGAACTGATCTAGATGGTACCTCCTGAGTATTGGACCTCACAGTATTGGAATGTGCTGTGCATGCTGCCAAAGAAGAGGAGAAATCAGTGGTCTTGCCCAGTTTTAAAGCTTATGAACCACAACAATGACTGTATAGTTGAACAAATTTCCATTGTGTATATTTAATACATTTCCTTATCCATTCCTCTGTTGATTGGTACCTAGGATGATTCTGTAGCTTAGCTGTTAAGAATGATGCTGATATGTAAGAATCTGTGATATGCGTTATGGAGTCTTTCCATTATAACCAGCATGGTATAGCTGGGTCACATTTTTAATGTCTGAGGATCCTCATTACTAGTTTCTGCAATAGTTTATGTTCATACCACAAATAAATAAGGTTTCCCTTAGTTCACATCATCACCAGTCTTTGTCTTTGTTTTGTTTCCATTTATTTTTTTGCTTCTCTCACATGTTACATCCCAACCACAGTTCCCACTCCCTCCCAGTCTATACCCACATCTCCTCTCTCCCCCAGATCCACTCTTTCTGTTTCCCATCAGAAAAGAGCAGGTCTCCCAGGGATATCAACCAAACATGGCACAATGAGTTACAATAAGACTAGGCATAAACCCTCATTTCAAAGCTGGACGAGGCAACCCAGTAAAGAGGCCCAAGCACAGGCAACTCTCAGAGATAACCCCAACTCTCACTGTTAGGAATCCCTTTAAAACACCGTGCTACATAGCCATAGCATATATACAGAGGACCTACGCCAGACACATACAGGTTCTTGATTATTGCTTCAATTCTCTGAGCTCCTATGAGCCCTGCTTAGTTGATACTGTGGGCCATGTTCTTGTGGAGTCCTCAACCCCTCTGGCTCGCCAGCCCTTCCTCCCCGTCTCCCATGAGGTTTCCTGAGCTCTACCTAATGTTTGGGTGTGTGTCTCCGCATCAGCTTCCACCAGTTGCATGATGAAGCCTCTGAGTTGATGACTGGGCTAGGCTCTAGTCTATGAGGATAGCAGAATACCAGTAGGAATCATTTTACTGACTTTTGTTGTTGATGTTGCATTATTTAGTTTTCTTAATAATTGCTTTTCTGACTGGTGTGTGATGGGATCTCTATGTAGCTTTGATTTGCATTTCTCTGGTGGCTTGTGGTGTTGAATATTTTCCATATTTATTAGTAATTTATATTTCATCTTTGGAGAACTATCTGTTCATTTCATTATTTATTCACTGGATTTTAATTCTTCCAGGTTTGTTGTTGTCTTTATATTTTAGATGTCAATCTTCTGTTAGATGTACAGCCATCAAAGATTTGGCCTGATTTTTTATTCCATCTCTTTACTTCTCTCAATCATTATATTTGTTGCGCAGAAGCTTCTGAGTTTCCTCAATTCCCGTTTCTCCATTTTTGGTATTGTTTCCTGAGCTCTTAGAGTGCTAATCATTGTAGTGGGTAGCCATTCCAGCCTTGATCTGGAAGTTCCAACCCCCATTGAGGCTTCGGTAACTGTCATGCCTACAAAGTGGGGCCAAGAGAGGACCCTGAAGACCCGAGATCCGGATGCACAGGCTCTCTTAGTGCCTGGACCCTGGACGCTGGAGGTAGACTCAGCAGAGTCCTCCAGAGAACACCGCCGGACTGCACCACGCCTTTCCCAGACTCTGTAAACTATCCATTCACTTGTAAGTTACCCCACAAAATAAACCTCCCTTTTAACTACATCGAGTGGCCTTAATAATTTCACCAATAAATCATGGTGTCTTCTTCTATCTTGAAGTGTTTCCTACATTTCCTCTAACATCCACACAGTTTTATGTCTCACATTAAATACTTTGATCCCAATGAACTTGGTTATTAAATAAGGCAAGAGTTAAGGGTTGGATTTCATTCTTTACATGAATATCCAGTTTACCAATACTGCCTTTTCTCCAGTACATTTTTGGTATATTTGTCAAAAGTTATATTTCTGAAGCTGTGTTAATTTACATCTCCATCTTCTGTTCCACTGATCTATTTGTCTTAGTTTGTGTTAGTACATTTTCATTTCTGTGGCTCTGTAATATTACTTGGAAATAGATATTCTGATACTTTTATGCTGAATATACAGAGTGGGTTCATGAAGAGAAAGTTGTTAACCTCAAAAAGTAAAAAGGGTACTTATTAAAAATCGAGGGTGCCGGGTGGTGGTGGTGCACGCCTTTAATCCCAGCACTCGGGAGGCAGAGCCAGGCGGATCTCTTTGAGTTCAAGGCCAGCCTGGGCTACCAAGTGAGTTCCAGGAAAGGTGCAAAGCTACACAGAGAAACCCTGTCTTGAAAAACCAAAAAAAAAAAAAAATCTAGGGCATAACCTAGAACAAAGGACTATATGCTTTCCATGAAGGTAGAAACAACAGATTGAAACTGATGAGGATTCATCCAAATAAGTAAGCTTGAGAAGTATATGTAAAGAAGTGAAGAACCATTAATATATATATATATATATTTTGAGTGTTTGGAAGTACCTTATCTCAGTAAAGACATAGAACTGAAGGGAGAATTAAGGAGGGTTAGACTGAGACTTATGATTCACCTGTATTGATGTGTCTGTGTAGAAGAAGAGGAACCAGCAATAACTGACTACTACACCAGGTATTCAGAAGCTGTGTGTGTGTGTGTGTGTGTGTGTGTGTGTATGATGTTACATATTTATTCTATAAAGGATATCATCAAACTCTTTTTAAATTATGTTAAAATGAATCTTTCTGCCTTTTATATGCATATCTAAAGGGCATTTCTTTTCCAGTAAAATTGTCTTTTCCAATATAATTATTTTTATTATCGTTAGATGAGGAATAAACTCATTTTGATTGAAGCTGAAATTAATGCACAGTATATAGACACAAAGACAATATAGAAACAGTTCATGATTAGTATTCATGTGCTAATTTGTTAGGAAAAGGGTTATACCATTATAGTTTCATTTTCAAAGCATGGGATTACTTACAAAGAAACATTTCAAAAGCCCAGAAAGTTTTACATCAAATAATTGCCCATTTTCTGTACTGATAATTATTTTATATAATTTTTTGGAAATGATCAATTAAAGCATTAGGCTTTTATTTGTGTGAGGTTATTATTTCACTGTTTTTTTGGAAATAACTTTTTTATTTAATTTTTTTCATTTTATATACCAACCACTGTTCTCCCTCCCTCCCCTCCTCCTGCTCCCCCCACCTCCCCTCCCTTCCCACCCCCATTCAGTCCTGATAGGGGGTAAGGCCTCCCTTGGGTAGTCAACACAGGCTGGCATACCAAGTTGGGGCCAGACCTAGCACCTCCTTGCTGCATCAAGGCTGAGTAAGGCATCACACCATCAGGAATGGGCTCTAAAAAGCCAGTTCATGTACCTGGGATAGGTCTGGTCCCATTGTCTGAAATAACTTTTATTAGAAGAGATGATGTTTTAAATTTTACAAAGACTTCAGGCAAAATAACACATGTCGGGTAGGAGAGACAGCTTTCAACTCACAACACCCATGCCTGGTAGCTCATGCCTGTCTGTGACTCCAACTCCAAGACATCTGACAATTCTAGCCTCTAGAGGCAACTGCACTCATATCCACATACCAGTACCCCAAAGTGTCAAACTGTAAAATGGCGTATAAGAAAAAAAGAAAATGTTTTATTAATAACATCATACATGAACATTAACTAAACAATAACATTACACTACGATTTATCAATAAAATTCCACTTCATTTCTCACTTAATTTTTTTTATAATTGTATGTAATCCTTAGTGATTTCATTAAGCATTTGCATTGCATCTCATTATTCTACTTGAAAATTTAATATTTTAAATTATACATTAATGGAGAAGTGTATCATTCTAACAAAATAAGAGGATGAATATACTACAACTTAGCTATAATCAAAGTTGGATAGTTCTTTCACAGAGTGAGGAGAATTCCCCATCTAGGGGATGTATTTCTAAGTGTATACCACAAATTCTCATTTTAAGTGGCTTTTACCTTTTTTTAATTTTTGATCTTAATAATAGCATCACCATCTACCCTTCAAGAGAAGGCACGACAAATAACAAGAATGTGCTTGGTGCTCTTGGTGGCCAGACAGGGTGTCAGATTCCCCCTGGCAATACATTTTAAACATAAAAGAAATGTATGTTTTATACAGTCATAAATACAATTATAAAATTAGGAAATAATAATCCTTGACAGTTGAATCCCCAGGGACATTGATTCATTGTCCATCCTAATAAAAAGGACCATCGTTGTGATTGCCACTCCCTCACAGTCACATTTTTTTTTCCTTTTCTGTCATGATTTCAGATCAGCCACATGAGACGGGCTGCCCTCTCCAAACATCCTTCCAGTGTCCATTGGCAGCCAAATTCCTCACATGGTTAAATGCACAAGAAGCCTAAGCTGCCAAAAGCCATCACTGCTAAGATATCTATTCAAAGCAAACATTTCATATACCTTGCCAACCTCAAGCATGACCTGCAAAAGAAAACACAAGTTGATATCCCAGGTGTACTACATTCTAGTAAGGTTTCAGAAAAGCATTTAACTTGCCACTTCAAATCCTTCATGGAATAAAGCACGGTGCCAATAATAAATGAAAGAAATGAATTTATTTCATTTTCTGAATATCAACTTGCTGCTCTTCCATGAAATCAGAGTCAGGATAGTGCTATGATGCAGAGAATGAATGAGAGGATCTATATAAAAATGTTTGGCAGATACAATAGCACAAACCACACAACAGCTGTAATCGTTCTGATGTCCTCTGGGAGTATCTTTTCATCTGTGACTCAATCATTCAGTTTGAAAAATTGCATTTATTGATCATTTTCCTGATTAAATAAATTTTATTTATATTTGATGTCTTTCTCTTGGAAAAGATAGCATTTCAAATTGTAAATAATTTTTTTTCACACAATGAACATATTTTTGGTGAAATAAGCAAAACTAATACTTGACAATTTTCCTGATTAAATAAATTTTACTTATATTTGATGTCTTTCTCTTGAAAAAGATAGCATTTCAAATTGTAAATAATTTTTTTCATATAATGAACATATTTTTGATGAAATAAGCAAAACTAATACTTGTACATAAAAGATTGGTCCAATTAAACAAAAAGATTATTCATATTTGCCACGAGAAATGGAAATATTTATAAATTATATTTATTTATTGCAGAGAATTAACTGGTAAGCTTAGTGTCTGTTAATATGAATCATATTATTTTTCTTTTTTTATAATTTTTTTCTTTTAAAAAAATTTTCTTTCCTTTTACATACCAAACCCTGCCCCCCTCCTTCCCCTTCTTCCACCCCTCCCCACCTCCACCCATCCCACCCCCATCCCCTCCTCATAGAGGGTACAGCGTCCTTTGGAAAGTCAACACAGGCTGGCACACCAAGTTGGGGCTGGATCTAGCCCCTCCCCCTGCATCAAGGCTGAGTACAAATCATATTATTTTCCATAATTAAGTTTGTCAAAATAAAACCATTTAATTATTGTTAGCTATATAAAATATTTTTGCATTTCTTTTTAATTCAGACAATAAAAGCATAAATTCTTCAAATAATGGACAAAATCAGGCAATTAATTTTTTTATAGACTGAGATCACTATATTTTCATGAATAAAATAAAATCTCCAATTTTAATATCACATGGTATTGCCCATTTTGGACAGAAAAATATTAATCTATATAGTAAAGTCTCAGTGACGAAGGAAGGGTTTCATTCTAAAGACACTGAACTTTAAAACATTTATTTTACTCTTATATTTCATGAGTCTATTTACCTGCATATGTGTAAGCGTACCGAGTGTGTGCCTGGTGCAGCTGGGGTCCGAAAGAGAGACCTGCAGTCCCTGAAACTTCAGTCACAGGCAGTGGGTGGGCTGGCATATGGGTGATAGGAACCACACTGTTGTCCTCTGAAATAGCAACTGTTCCTCTTAACTCTTAAGCCATTTCTCCAGCCCCAGAACCTTTGTTTTTTTAAAATATACCTAAATTCTGCTGTTGGAGTTTTTGCCACACGTGCTTGTGAACAACAAAGCAAAATAAAATCAAACAAAGGACTTCCCACTACTACTTTCTAGAAACTTAGGGAAGTCAGCACATCTTGTCAGAATTGTGTATTCCAGCTTCCTTTAGTCATGACTGTATTTTATAAGAGAGCTCAATAAAGACTCCTTCTCTGATGCCACTCCTCTGCCTCAGAAACCTGTGCAAGTCATTGCCATGTCAACATCAGGATGATTTAGAGAATAACTTCTTTATATTTAACTGATAAAACATCTGGGAATACTGTTGAATAATTATGAATTTGAAATAATTTGAATCATTATGCATCTTTGCAATGAGAATGTTACAATTGGGGAAGTATCCTATTTTATATAGCTTTAGTGACCTCCACATAAAATGCTCAACATACACTAAAAGTACAAGTACAATGCATTTAAAAAAATTATGGACACAAGAAATTCTTGCTTACATTGTTTACACAAAGGCAATGGACATAACTTCCAATGTCCTCACATTTTTTTCTAAATCTACCCTTCCTTATTCTGTTTCATTGACCTATTCTTTCTGTCTTTATATCTTATTGTTGTTGTTTTATGCATCTTGTTGAATTTCTTGGATATGTATATTTAGAGTTGTAATCAAATTTAAAACTGGTCAGTCAATATTTGTTCATGTTCTTTGCTCCTCCAATTCTACCCTCATTAGATCTTTTACCTGCATATAAATCTTAGGGTCTCCTGACATCAAACATAATTTCTCATTTTCTTAGGCCCTCTCACTTCATGTTTTGACTTGATAGACTTCAGTGGTATATATAGAAGTTCATTAATTATTTCTAAAATGAGTATTCTGCATACATTTCTCACAGTATATTTTTCATTAAGACTTGCATTTATATGTTTTGGAAGTTTGAATTTTTTCTATTTCTGTGTCTCAAGTTAATTTTCAGAAAGTATGAAATGTTATTTCAACGGTTTTGTCAATTATTTCTAATACGTATATCATATTTGCCTTAAAATTGATTTTGTTCCTCATTGAGGATGTCTCCTCACCTCTGTGAATTTCAGGTGTCCTCGTCTGTTTGGGATGTCAAAATAATTCTTGTAAGTTGGGTGGACTTTAAACATCAATTTATTTCTTTCAGATTTCCAGATTGCTTTGGGGCTCCTCTCTGCTTCATATTGCAGCTCATTGGTAAACCATCTTGGGTCATGTGATGTTTCTTTTGTATATCCATGCACTAGAAGAGGCAAATAAACTCTCACTTACCCTTTTTAGGAAGGCACAAATTCCATTTGTAGG
Organism: Peromyscus nudipes; assembly: GCA_902168325.1. NCBI lineage: Eukaryota > Metazoa > Chordata > Mammalia > Rodentia > Cricetidae > Peromyscus > Peromyscus nudipes. Next base: position 45,912 of record CABHPH010158711.1, read on the forward strand.
TATTTCTGCCTCATAACCTAATCAGCTCCCAATCCTACCTCCTAAATAATCATCTTATTGAATTAAAATTTTAGCGTATGTATTTGGAGAAGATTCATCTACAAATATTATCACTATAAATTGTGTACAAATGTAAGTCTTCTGATTGGGGGATAGTTAGTTATTATTGTTTCCTTCAAAAATACCTGAACATATTTTCTTTTCCTGGAATGCAGTTGATTTACTAATAAGGAATTTGATGTTGTGGAACTTTCTTTTAGGATTGCCTAGGATAGCCAGAATAGCATAGTCTAGAGTTAATTATGTAAGAACTCACTCCAATTCTCCATAAACTATGAAGCTCCCAGTGAGGCCAGGGGTATCTGCCTCAACAACCACAGTGCCCTTTGGGCTTATACTTATCACTGTTACATGTAGCATGAATCTTAAAGTTCTTATTAATAAAACAAACCTGAGCCGGGTATTGGGGTGAACACTGGAAGGTCAGAGAGACAGAATAAGCCACAGCTATCTCACCTTGCCGGATCCTCAGCTGGTCTTGATTCCTCAGACTGGAGGCCTCTGAGTCCTCATCCAGAATGGGTCTCAGCTGAACTGTGCTGCTAGAAGCCTGAAAGCTTAACCAGGCCAAATGCTTCTCCAGGCCAAATGCTTCTCCAGGTCAAATGCCTCTAGTTTCTGGTCCTCACGCCTTATATACCTTTCTGCTTTCTACCACCACTCCCTGGGATTAAAGGTGTGGGTCACCACACCTGGCTGTTTCCCATGTGGCCTTGAACTCACAGAGATCCAGAGGGATTTCTGTCTCTGGAATGCTAGGATTAAAGGCTTGTACAACCACTGCCTAACCTCTGTTTAATATTGTGGCTGTTCTGTCTCTGACCCCAGATAAGTTTATTAAGGTACACAATATTTTGGAACACAATACCACCACAGTTACATATCTGTAACACACTGAGAACTCGAAACAGTACTCATAGGAAACACTTCCAAGTGTTTCTTTGTGCTCAGATCACTGTCTTCACTGACATGCCATGACAAATTAGATTACCCTAGGATTGAAGGGGTCATGAAGAGAAGCTGAGGCTTGACAGCAGGTGGCAGGGTTAGAGTCCCTGAAGATATCTCATGAGAGGCTACTGGAGAAGGTGCAGTGCAATTGCAGTGGAGATCCCATCATACTCCTCATGTCAGGATCATGTGATGATGACCTGCCAGGACAGAAGCAGCTACAGAGTGGAGCTGGACTGAGCCTACAGGTCAGGCTGTGTGCTGTGGATGGCCAAGCAGCATTAAGTGGACCTCCCCAGGTGATTTGTAGCCCAGACGATTGTGAGACATTACCAGACATCACACACTGAATTTATATACTGCTGAATGTTGGTTTGGCTTTAATTGTAACTGTGCGCTGGGTCTTTTCTCTTGAAATAAGTATGCAACTTCCTTTTTTCCCTTTTATTTTACATGAGCCCACAGTTAAGAGACTGGCTGTTTTGAGAAACTTTGAATATTGTAAGGAGACTGAAATTCTTTAGACTGTGAAACTTTTAAAGTCAATATTGTATTTTATTGGGATATTAATATGAGGCCCTGGAGATAAACAAGAAAGAAAGAAAAAGGTTATGGCTTCATGGCTTAATGATAATGTGTTGGTGTGTCAAGCTGACAAGGGATCAATTATGCTTGTTGATTTTTTTGTCAACGTGACACAAGCCAGGGTCATTTGGGAAGAGAAAATTTCAACTGAGAAAATGCCTCTATCATATTTGCCTGTAGGCAACTTTGTGAGGGTATTTTCTTGATTAATTGATGTGGGTATGCACTGCCTTGTGAGTGTACCCCCTGGACAGATGGACAGTTTTATATGTATATATATATAACTTTTCATATATATTTCATATACATTTCATACATATATATATACATATATATATGTATATATGAAACGAGACTGAGAAAACCGTAAGAGCAAGCTTGTAGGAACTGTCCTTTAGGTCTCTGCCTCAGGTCCTGCTTCCAGATTGTTGCCTTGAATTCCTGCTCTGACTTCCCTTCATTCCGTACATTAAGTTGTAAAGTGAAATAAACCCTTTTCTCCCCAAGTTACTTTTCCTCATGTTTTATCACAGCAACAGAAATCAAAATAAGACCCTGCTATCCCCATGCCCTTCCATCCCCACTTCAATTAAATCTCCTAGTCTAATTTTCCTTTTGTACTTTTATACTATTATATTTAATGTCTCCTTCATTGGAAAATCTCTTCCTCACCCAGTGCCTTACTAACTGCCTAAACAATATGGGCATTCTAAATAAAACACACACAAATAAATCATAGATAACATGAAATATTTGTCTTTCTGTGTCTGGGTTACAGAATCATCCACATTCAGGGTGTTTTCAGGTCAATTCATTTACGTTCAAATTAAATTTTTTTTTTACAGCTGAATAATAGTTCATTTTGTAAATGTGTCAAATTTTCATTATCCATTAATCAGCTGATCAGCATCTAGGCTGTTTCAAATTTTTGGCTATTCTGACAAAAGAAGAAATGATATGGATGAGCAAATATCTCTGATGTAAAAGGACTGCTAACGACATATGCAATAGCCATACATCAGTGTATTGCTCAACCTCATCAGAGAGATTCTTGCAGCATATGGTAACAAACACAGAACCCCACAACTGCTCAATATGTAGAGAAAGAGAGACTTTAGAATGCTCAGCACTAAATGGGATAGATGTCTTATCCCTTCCCTCCACTTAAAGTTCAGGAATCTATGAGGAAGGGAAGGTGGAAAGATTTAAGAGGCACCAGTGATGGATGATTTCATTGAATCATTGTTTTCCAAACATTACAGGGAAGATAAACATATAAACTCACAGAGACTGTAACAACAGGTGCAAGATTTACACAAGGTCGAAATACCTGCATGGAGTAGTGTAAGTGGGCAGGAATTCCCACCCCTGGTCAATGAAGTACTCACAATTGTCTCAATGCTGGGGAAAGTCAAATCACTTTTCTTCAATGAAGTGCCACTAGGTATATCAACCAATCTCCAGGGCAGGCTCCATCCTCAGGAGCTGTGAAACAGTATAAACTGCAGTCTGTTTTTTAAGAGAGAAGAAAAACAGGAAGTTGGGTAGGTAGGGAGTTGGGGAAGCACCTGGGAATAGTTGGGGGAGGGAGATGAATATGATAAAAACATTTTATGAAAATTTTAAATAATAAAACATTAAAAATAAAAGATAATAGCATTTATATATAAAGTAAATATGAAAAAAGAAGAAACTTCTCCATATTTGATAGAATAAACTCAAAATATATGTATATATAAAGAAATTCCTATTTTTCAAAATATATATCTAAGCTTATTTTTAAAACTAGTAATGTGGTGAAGTGATGGCTTAGTGAGTAAGAGTGTTTTCTGTGTAGTTCTGAATGTCTGTCTTCAGATGCAGCACACAGGGAAAAGGTAAGGTGTGGTCAAGATTGTACCTGCAATCTCAGTATTGTGAACACTGGAAATAAGATAACTGAGACTTGGCAGTCAGCAGCCTAGCTCCAATTTCTCAAGAGACCCAAAAGAATAAGAAGAGCTAAAGAACAGTACAAATAGATATTGCACCTACACATAAACGTACACAGAAACCACACACACATAACCTGCACTATCTGTTACACACACATACACACACACAAATAAAAAAAATCATGATAAGACACTTAACTGAAAATTAAACATAAGGTGTGTTCTCTTTGAGAATGTTAGGATATATTTAAGGATCTCTTTAAATTATCAATGCAACTCACTGAAAATATATTTTATTGTTAAATTGTAAAATCACACATACACACGCACATATATATATAATTTAAAATTATTCATGATGAAAAATTGTTAATGTGCTCTTACATTTTAACTGGTTATTGTAAGAGATTTCAGAAAGAATTACAAAGTAACAACAATGTTTCCACTTCAACTGATTAGTTGGTAGTGACAAGTCTATTTCTACCAACACACTGTAAACCAGACAACACCTATAAGGAAGGCAAATACAGGGGGAGCATTAAGTGTCTGGAAATAGGAAAATGATTTCCATTCATGGACAGTTGAATTGCACTAGGGAAGACAGAGAGAATAATGATACGTCTGGTCTTATTTTGACAGATGTGTGACAGCACCATTTCTTTCCCTGATAGACAAACATAATCTTTGAAATATGTTTGAAGACTCCTTATACTTGAGCTTGTTTTTTTCACATTGTCAACGATCAAAGCTCAAGTCCAACTAAATGGAAAATAATGTCTATTGTTCCTTGTACATAATAGCTAACCTGACTCTTTTATCTTTCATTACAGAATTTGGATTTGTATTTACATGAGTATTAGCAAAAAGCTTCAAAAAGCAGGCATATAGATCACTCCTTCTGTCTTTATTATGCCCACACCACTCCTTTGTTAACACTGCGGGAATCATTATTATGTTATTAAAAGTAACATTGTAAATATTCCTATCATACTAAATCACAAGTCACTTTTACAATAATCAAAATAACCTAAATAGAATCATATTATGCCCAAAAACTGAATATCACTGTTAAATAGGTCAGAACTTCTGTGCTCCTACAGTCTTGCCATATATATTTCTGTTATCCTAGTGAGTAGAATATTGCATGGTTTTCAGCATAAAGAGAGCTGGGATGCACAGTTAATGAAACCCATATATTAAAATTCGTGCCATTTCTATAGATCTTGAGTACCAAACTTACTCTAATTCTTTTATTCAGTAGAAACAACATTATAAAGTATAATCTCATGTATGTAATTCATATATAGCAGTAGTATTAATTTAGAGTGGAAAAGTAATTGCATCCCCTGTTTCAATATTAATATTTTCTGATTTGTTTTCATAGCTAACCAAGTAAAATAACAATATGCTACCAACATATCTATATACTTCAGCTGTCTCTAAAATGTATTTTGAAATGCCTCATATCAACACTTCTATGCAAAGTAATACATATGTACACATGTGCATGATTTGCAGATTGTCAAATAAGTTCATAGGTTGTAAGGTTCACATTGAAATAAAAATCATTATAAATAATAACTGTGTCAAATCTCTTAACAAAAATCAGGGTCAAGTTTATAAGGAATCCAAATTTAAGCTTGGAGGTGAAACACAAATTTAATGTCTAAACTTGAATAGAAGGATTTTTTTTTAGCTACATCTGTTTTAAATCTAATTCAATAAAAATTTGTGAATTTAATAACTCTCACCTCATGTTTAAATTCCCTTCTACCACTGGCTGAGAAATTTAATATATGTTCTCAATTTAGCATAAATGATTTAGTTGTAGAACATTTTTAAAGTACTCTGATAATGACTAGAATTGTTCCCGGGATATGTAACTTTAATATTTTATGCTTGCGTTTTCCACATGAGTGAGTATTGTCAAGCAGCTCAAAGACTTAATATCGCTGTAGGCCTATCTATATGTCCAGACTATCACTAGCACAGGGCTCTTTAGGCTCATTGCTACAGCTCATGGCCAGTCTAACATACGGGGCACCACAGGATAAGGGGAGCTTTTTCCAGAGGGCCCATGTTAGTATGACGTTATTTGATCCTTTCCCTTGCTGTTAATGTGATGATCAATATGGAACCAAGGCATCTTTCTGAATCCTGTGAAACCTGTGCTTCTTCTCTACTTGGCAGCTAAGCAGTTCATTTAAATGGAAACCACACCAGGTCAGTTAGCAGTGTTATTCTGTGTGGTAGTAATTGCATGCCACACTACCATCAAGCTCCTTCAAACCATTTATTTTTTTTTTCTAAATGCGTTTTTTGCTTCGTATTTCTTTTGCAAATGGAAATGAAGACTATTAGTTCTACAAACACCGTTAATCAGAGAAGATTCATTTATTGTCGCTTTCTCTCTTTTTATCATGGTTCTTGTGCTTTCTCATGAAGGTCAGGTCAATTCACATCATATATTCAACTGGTATGAACAAATAGATGTTATTAGAAGTGTTGAGCTTTATTTGATGTTTTGGCTGTATTAGGATCAGCTCTGTACAAAAAAAAATATCAGGACAAAAAAAGGAAGCTTTGAAAATCATCTTTTCCTTCCATGAAAACTATACACAAGGACTTGTACTATTATTTTAATATGTGCAGGTACAATTTGAACCATTTGTCATACTGTAGTTTAATAAGCAGCCAGAGCCGTAATTGTGCTGCAGCTTTCAGCGGCATGCATTGCAGAGGATTTAAATAGCTTTTTCCATTCCTGATGATTGCATAAAGGCGATGATTTTATTTAGAAGTAGTTCAGGCCACCTACTAACTGCATAACTGAAGAAATTTCTCCTAAAATTTTACAGTAAAGGCAAGAATGAGCCATAAATTGTGTATGGGATGAATTCAGCTCTATTTTGTTGGGGCAATCATCAGCTCTGTAAAAGTCTTTTCATGATAGAATAACTTCACAACAACCCATTAAACCATCATTGTCCCTCTCTACCATCTTCCTGTTTTCCAAATCATTTATGAATGATGAAGAAAACAGCATTTCATGTTGTTCTGACAGGTTTTCAGATAAAACCACATGTGTGTTTTGTACACACAAGCACATAGGGTACAATTTATGGAGTCAGAATGGCTCTGCTAGTTTTGCCACTCTAAATGAAAGTTGGTTTCACTCATCAATTCACATTCCATCATCTTTCACCAGTCTCCGAAGTTCCAGGATGCACACTGCATGGGGTACTTGTCATTTGTACAAGGAAAGAAATAAGAAATGATATAAACCAATTTCCCTTGACAGCACAGACACAGATGGAGATGGCATTTGGACCATATTGTCTGCTTGAGGGTCATTCCTAAAGCCATTAGCTCCCATAACAATGAAACCAGAGTTATTTATTTCCCTGCAATTTTCTGATGTGGTGTAAACAGTGTTACCTTGGGGGCCTAAGTTTCCTTCTAAGAGGTTGTATTGTCCTTGAGAAGAAACACCACATATGGCAGAATATTTGTGGCTGATGAAAGTAAAAATTACAAATTAGACATGAGTTGTTACACAAAATACAGAAATATTAACAAAGACCAGGAGATGGCTCAGAGGGTGGAGGCACTTGCCATTAGGCTTCACGACCTGGATTCAATCCACTCTCCACATGGATTAGGGAGAGAATTGACTACCACATGTTGTCTTTTGAGGTTCACATTCATGCTATGCCATACACCTACCCTCCTACTCTGAAAAATTGATCAAAACAAATACATGTAATTATTAAAGGAACAAAAGATTTGTTATATAAAATTGGACTTATATCACTATTGGTATATTTATAAAGCAGATAAGCTTTCTTACAAGTCTTCACTTCTTAATTTTTTTTTTAATTCAGTCACTTGAGAATGTTATTGGAATCCATTCTTACATTTGTTTGTTCTGTTGATTAGATGGGGAATAGATGTTCATGAAAACTGAACCATGATGTTCATGAAAACATGCACCAGACTCTCTTTTACATCATAAAACAATATCCATCAAAGGGAACTATGAAAGGAGACTTGTGTAGCATGAATTGTTAGAAGGTCTTTTTAATAATAAAAAAAACTCTGGAACTAGGTATTGGGGTGAACGCTGGAAGATCAGAAAATCAGAACAGGTTACAGCCACCTCACCTCACCAGTTCCTCATCTGATCCTGTTTCCTCAGACTGGAAGCCTCTGAGTCCTCATCTGAAAGGATCTCAGCAGAACTGCTGCTCAAAATTCTAAAAGCTTAACCAGGTATTAGTTTCCTGGTTTTCATGCCTTATATACCTTTCTGCTTCCTGCCATCACTTCCTGGGATTAAAGGCATATGTCACCATGCTGGGCTATTTCCAGTGTGGCTTTGAACTCACAGAGATCCGGATGGATCTCTGCCTCCAGAATGCTAGGATTAAAGGTGTGTGTGGCCTCTATGTCTGTCTAGTGGCTGTTCTGTCCTCTGACCCCAGATAAATTTATTAGGATGCACAATACATCAGAGAACACAATATCACAACAGTCCTGAACCTGAGATTTTGTGTTAAATTTCAGTAATGATGGAGTTTGACTCGAATCCTACTAGAAAAGACAGATGGAAGGAATAAGCACAAGTCAATGACATAGAACCAAAATACGAAAAGCTCTATAGGAAAAATGGGACAGGGTAAATGGGAGGAGGGGTAACACCAGAGCAAGGGTCAGAAGAGAAGGGCAGCCAATATTACAATCCCATGTCTCAAACAGTAGAAGCCTCTTTAAAATGTGGCATTTGAACAGAGTCTCAGTGAAGTCATCATCAGTACGGCTTAGAGAAGGGCATTCTGAGAGGAGCAATGTTCTAAACAAAATCACTAAGATGGGAGTATACTGAGTGTATTCATGGAGGAAACTGAGTCCAGCATACCTGTCCAACTAAATGAGTAGCAGACAGCTTATAAATGAGAGCACATAAATATTATGTCAAATTTGAGAAGTGTTTCAGGTCTGTTTTTTACTGTTGTTATTTTTACATTAGGTCACGTTAGTATCTGTGACTATCACTTTCAAAGAAATGAGGCAACTTTTAGGGCTGTTGGAGGCAAAGAACAATAGCCTAACTTTTTAAGTAGCTAAACATGGAGCAAAGGTTAGAGCTAAGAAATCCTTCCAGCATGTTTGTATGGTGGTATTGTGTTCCCTGAAATATTGTGCACTCTAATAAACTTATCTGGGGTCAGAGAACAGGACAGCCACAATATTAAACATAGAGGTTAGGCAGTGGTAGCACACATCTTTAATCCTAGCATTCCAGAGGCAGAGATCTACCTGGATCTCTGTGTGTTCAAGGATACAGCCAAGCATGGTGACTCATGCCTTTAATCCCAGAAAGTGAGCCTTTAATCCCAGGGAGTGATGGCAGAAAGTTATATAAAAAGGAATATATACAGTTATATAAAGAAATGATAGTTTTAAAAAATAAAGTCTTTAAAGAGACAGTAAAGGTAATATAAAATATAAGCCACGTAAAGATGGATATCACACAGAGAATCTGGATTGTGTTGTCTTTGGGATTCTTAACTGCAGAGAGATATTTGATTGTAAAGGAAGCTGAGTTAAACCAAT
>CABHPH010158713.1:5881-32157 GCA_902168325.1 Peromyscus nudipes
TCCTCATCATCATCTACAGAATGAGTTCAAGCCAGCTCAGGTTATCTGAAACCTTGTCTCAAAAAACAAAACAAACAAATATAGGTACCAAATAAACAAACATACAACAACTACAACAAAAAAAACCCTAGAAACCCCACTTTGAAGTAGCTAGCTGCTACAGTTTTTATCTGTAACCTCCTAAAAACCCCAGGGGAGACTTTAAGCCAGTGAGGGAATGTCCTTTGAAGGGACTGTGGAGCCCATCTCTTCCTTGCCCTGATCCACTCTTTCTAGTCAAAAGGTAAACAAGCTTTGCTTTGCCATGTTATTGTCATGATAGGCTTCTTCTGTACACATTAAAAAGCAACAGGGCCCACTGTCCGTGGACCGGAACTTCTGAACCCGCAAGTCAAATAAACCATCTCTGTAGGTGCCGCCTGCGCCTCGGATACTTTGTTAAAGTATCAGAAACCTGACTAACACTCCAGCCAGTGGGCATGGTGTTAGCACATCAAAGAAAGACTTCACACTCCTGTTCATTACAATAGCTAAGACACAAATCAACCAAATGACCATCAAACAGATGAATAGGTGAAGAGAATCACAAGGGAATATAATTCAGACAAAAACCAAACAAAAAGAATGTTAGGAAGCAGAGGTTAGAAGACTGCTTGAGCTCAGGAATCTCTGGTCAGTCCAGAAAACATAAGAGCGATTTGCTGATAAAATACCTAGCTCTCTGGAGGTGGTGGCGCACACCTTTAATCTCAGCTCTCAGGAGGCAGAGGCAAATGGATCTCTGTTAGTTCGAGGCTAGCCTGGACTGTTTCACAGAGAAACCTTGTCTCAAAAAAACAAAACAAACAAACAAACAACCCAAAACCCAAAAACAAAACAACAACAGCAAAACCCTAGCTCTCAGACTTCCTCAGAGAAGTTTCTTTGTGCAGCGACAGAAGCTAGCTGTCTCAGCTACCATACCAATTCCACTAGGCCCAGGGACCATCTTGAAAGAGGAGGTGGAAAGATTAAGAGCCAGAGGTCCAAGAGGACCAGAGCAAAACTGCCTTCTGAATATGACAGACCTGCTATACTTAAGGACTCACAGAGCTTGGTTCCCTTCACAAACCTGCACAACATCAAGCCAGCCGACATTCCAGCAGGAAGCGGGGAGGGGCTTGAGCCCCCATCCCTGACTGAGGAGTTACTGACAGTTGCTTCTAGGGGAGGAGAGAGAGATCTCTTTTAAGGGTGTGATGCCATAGGCCAAAGCTCTAGAGGACAGCCCCACCCAGGAGTACATGGGTAGCACAAATGAACTAGTAGAATGGTTATTTTTAAAAAACAAAACAGCCAGGGGTGATGGTGACGGTGACGCACACCTTTAATCCCAGCACTCAGGAGAAAGAGGGAGGTGGATCTCTGTGAGTAGGTTCTTCACTCTAGATTTCCAAAGTTTGTTTTATATATTGAACATGTAAGAAAAAAATTTTAAAAAATTAAAACATTTTCCAGTGAAGTACAATACACTTAAATAGACATAAGCAAAAAGCCAATTGAACTAATAATTTGTGTATATTTACATACTAATAAAAGATAAGAAATACTGAGTTAACCACAGTATCCAAAGACAAGACATGACTACAGATCCAGCTTCATCCCCCACTAACTGTAACTGTAACTGAAGAATGCTTTCACCTTTATACCAAGAGGAACTAAGAGAGTTTTAAACAGTTAATTATCTATAGAGGCTTTGAGTACATCACTTTGTTAATCAGTAGGACAAAATCCTTACAGTGTTAACACTGCAGTGATCTGTATAACTGTCCAATTTATGCCTGAATAAACTAAGGGTAGGGAGTTAAATTTGAGAGAGTTTGTCACCAACAGAATCTGATATAAAACTCAGAAAGGATAATGGTTAAGAGTGCTGCCTCTGAGATGGGTGGTGGTGGCGCAGGCCTTTAATCCTAGCAGAGGTAGGTGGATCTCTGTGAGTTCAAGGACAGCCTGGTCTACAGAGTAAGTTTCAGGACTGTCAGGGCTACACAGAGAAATTCCGTCTTGAAAAACCAAAAAAGAAAAAACAACCCCACAAAACAAAACAAAAAGCAAACAAACAAAAAAACTGGAGAGATGGCTCAGCAGTTAGGAGCACTGACTGCCCTTCCAGAGGACTTGGGTTCAATTCCCAGCACCCACATGGCAGCTCACAACTGTCTGTAACTCCAAGATTTGACACACTCACACACAGGCAGTATATACAGATCAAAGGTGTGTGCCACTATGCCCAGCATTCCTCTTTCTTTTTTTAAACTAAAAAGGCATGCCATTTTCATTATTTAGGATAGTTTCCTTTTTAAGAAAGAACTTTTAAACTTTTTGTTTTGAAATGTAGATTTACAGGGAGTAGCACAGAAGGGGCCAGAGAACCCATGCACTTTTATCCACTTTCCTGCTGTAGTTAAATCTTACATAACTATAAGACAGTGTCGAAAACAGGGAACTGTCACGTTATCGTGAATAGATTCTTATAACTGTTGTTCCAATCCAAATAAAGAGCTGTTCCTTCATTACAAAGATCCTTCTCTGTGCTATTATCTCTAACCCTTGGCAACCACTAATCGATTCCATTTATGTAATCTTGTCAGGTTGAAACTGTTGCGTAGGTAGAACCACAGTGTGTGACCTTTTGAGACTGGCGTCCCCTCAAGTCTAATGCCCTTGAGACTCCTCCAAGGTATTGAACATACAATACTTTATTATTTTTATTGCTGGATTGTGGATCATGGTATCAGGGTACCACAGTTTTAACTGTTGACATATTGTAGGGTCTTTTGGTTCCTTGGACATGTCAGCTGTTACAGATAGTGCTGTTGTCATCTGTGGGTGCTAGCGTAGCACAAGTTTTCATTTCTTGGGAGGAGATCTCAGGAGTCTCTTGCTGGGTTATATAGGTATATATATAGGTATAGGTGTAGCTATCCTTTACTGTGGCTCAAGCTTTCTGATGTGTTCTACACTCTTCTAACAGTTATTTTCTTTTTAAGAAATACTGATTTTCATTTGAAGTGTGTGCTTTGCCTGCGTGTGTAACTGTACCACATGTGCAGTACCCAGAGAGGCCAGAAGAGGGGAGTTGAATCTCCTGGAACAAGTTACGGATGGTTTCTGAGGTGCCATATAGATCTGGGAATTAAACCTAAGTTCTCTGGCTGGTGTTTTTTATTTTTTCAAGACAGGGTTTCTCTGTGTTGCCCTGGATATTCTGGAAATCGCTCTGTAGACCAGGCTGGCATTGAATTCAGAGATCCTCAAGCCTCTGCTTTCTAAATTGTAGGATTAAATGTGTGCACCACTATGCTTGGCAACGATTATTGTTTCTAAAGCACACTTATTATGTCATCTTCTTACTCAAAATGTCCTGTGATTCTCATGGGTCTTAATTTGATAGCATTTTCTGTGATCAGTCTCAGTTTGTAGTTTATATGCCTAATGTTTTGAGATTCATTCTCACTATATGTAGCCTTGGTTAGCCTGGAGCTCGCTGTGAAGACTTGGCTGACCTCAAACTCACAGAAATCCACCTGCCTCTGCTCCCTGAGTATTGGGATTAAAGGTGTGGGCCACCAGGCCTTGTGTGCTTCTCTGTTTAATCCCAGTACTCCTTCCTGCTTGTTGGTTAGCACTGGTTGGCACTGGTTCCTGTCTTCCTGTCTGTGCTCACCAAGTTTCCTCGGTGTTCTTTTACTGCTCCTCCTCCACAGGCTCTGCTCAGATGACAGTAGTGACCTCTTCTATCTTACCAGCTGGAAAACCAGAACCTAGGTTTTCCCCAACTCCCTAATGTTTCCAGTTTTTAACAAGTTACCTCAGTCACCACTTTCTTGGTATTGCTTTGAAAATTGAGATAATTTTGTAAGAATTCCTTTCACATTTACTTATTTATTTGTTGCTCTTCAGTAACCCTTTCTGGACTGTAAAATCAAGGGCAGGGTCATTTTGATTCATAAGACTCACAAGTACAATACTTTGTACATACTGTATGCAGAGTAATATTTTATAGATGAATACATTTGGCATGTGAGGGTATTTGCATCTCTGGTTCCTTAGTTTCTAGCACGTGTGTGAAGCAAGCCCTTGGTAAGTGCAGAATGTATAAGACCTGTGACTACAGAAGTCTTTATTCTACTGATAACTAGAAACTGTGTGGAGCTGTCTTTTACAGTAGGACAGAAGCCCTCAGTTCACAAGGCTGAGCAGTGTAGTGGGTAAGAACATGCATTTTGAACTGATATTGTTGGGCCTGAAACCTTTATTTGTATTGTTTACTGGTTTAAAATGGTCTTGGGTAAGTTGCTGACCCATTTCTATCAGTTCTCTCATCTATAAAATGAGACATTAGTAACATCTGCTTTATATGACTGCTGTGAGGATTATCTGAACACGAGAGTAACCACTTAGAACCATCTCTGACACAATGTGCCGTGCTCAGATGCTCTGTAATCCACGCTTGGTTCCCTGCCCTCTTCTAATGGCTTTGATAAAAAAGGTCACAGTTCTCCTCCTATCATTGAGTTTTAAAAAGGTCGAATAAATAAGACTCTTCAAACTTTTTAACTCAGAGAGGGTTATGTGGTGGCACCAAGGCTCAATATGGACTTTTGTCACTTTCATCAACATGAAAAGGATGTCATTTCCTCTTCCTCCGTTTGCTATTGTGTTGACTCTTTGGCTGCATCTAGATATCAACTGTTACAAGGAGTGATTAATAATAGTAAGTATGAGTTCTTGACAAAGAAGGGGAAGCCTGAAAACAGCATGTTTTACACATTTAGGCAAATAGTGATAGGAATGACCAGACAGTGGATACCTGTACTGGTAGTAGTAATTTTGGTTTCACTAGAGATAGTGAGTGTGGTGTACAAGCTAGTGGGGGATAAGGATGACTTTGTAGGTTTGAATTCTTTACAGTCTTTACCATTTTGGTCATCAAGGCTATCTTCCAGCTTTAGTACATGAAGGCTAGTCCTCTCATAAGACTCTTTGTGTCTGGTTGCATGTAGAAAAAGACAAGTCGGAAAGGAAAGTGAAAAGGTCAGGGCTGGTGAAATGGCCCTTCTGCTGTTGTAATTCAAGGGATTGCCACTGGAATAGTAACTAACATACCAATTGGGCTTGTTTTGGGAGAGCACCTCCTGAACTCTTCAGTTCCATTCGTATAATGGGCAAGCTAAGCTGTATTGTTTATGGGCGTGTGTTTATGTGCTTGTAAAGCGGTCAAAGAAAGGGTATGCCAAAGGATGGTTTGTGGTTACTCTAGGAGACATGGAGGAAAGTTCGGCTTCTGTATTATGAAAGTTTCAGCTTTCATTGTGACTTTTGCAAATAAGCAATAATGTATTCTCCATCCCTCTCTGAAATCTTTGCTATTAGGCTTCCGAAGCCAGGTTATGCATGCATTGATAATGTCGTACAAACAGCGCTTGGGGCATGCAACTATTTCATTTCACTAACACTCTGTAATCCCCATCAGGTCAGTAGGCCAGGATCCCTGTGCCCCACTCCTAATCAGCTATGCTCTTCTTCCCCTGTAACAGCCACAGACTCATCTTTGTAATGTTTCCTTTTCTTTATCAATTTACTACCCAAGCACATGTCCACAACAACATTTCCTTTCTGTATTACAAATTACCTAAAAATCTACCTGCATCTTATTTTGAGTACACTTCTCTTACAGTTCTGAAGATACTAATTTACCTTTTGGGCTTCTTTAAAGTTAAAATGATTGGTCTGATTTGAATCTTGAATCTTCTGGTTTGTATTTGTTAACCCTCTATGTAGAGAATGTTTTATGGTCTTACAGATAGTAGAAAATGGTTCATTTATACACCTGCTGTAAGTAAGTAAATGTTAAAATAGAGCCGTTAATGTCTGTAACCTTACCTCTCAGGAGACAGAGGCAGGAGGATCAGCAGTTTTAAAGACGTATTTTGTTATTTTTAATTGTATGTGTGACTCTGGAGCCAGAGGCCTTAGATCACCTGGAGCTGGAGTTACAGGAACTTGTGAGCTGCCCAGTATGGGTACTGGGAACTGAACTTGGTCCTTTGGAAGAACAGCAAGTGCTCTTAACTACTGAGCTGTCTCTCCAATCCCAAAGCCAAATGTTATCAACACTCCGTCTGAGTAGTTACATGAATCTTTACCTTATCGTCCAAGGTGTGTGTGTGTGTGTGTGTGTGTGTGTGTGTGTGTGTGTGTGTGTGAGAGAGAGAGAGAGAGAGAGAGAGAGAGAGAGAGAGAGAGAGACCGACCTACCACTGACCACCACAGCACAGGTGACAACTAGGCAGATCCAGAATGTAGGTCATTCTATAGAATTGTGCCAAACTGAATGCTGTCTGTCCCCTGCACCTCCAAAAAAAAAAATAGGTGAGTTATTCTGTATTAAAGATACGTGATAACCCAGTGTAATTCATAGCTTTAACCTCTATCCTGAGAGGAGAATAGATAGGAAAGACAATTGGACATAAAATTGTCTTCTTAGGTGCAATGATGGCTATTATACAGCTCTAAGAGGTTGTCTTCTTTTAATCCCATTTGGAGTCTTGCTATGTAGTACAGGCTTGTCTCAAACCCAGTCTCCGGCTTCTACCTGCCAAGAACTGGCTTACTAGCCAGCCACCATGCCCAGAGGAAGTTGTCATTATTGTAATATGCATGCTGAAATATTTATATTTAATGTCATAATATCTTCATATTAATGGTTTGCCCCCATCCCACCTTACTCACTGCGTAAAACTCATGTGGAAAAAAAATGTTTGATTCTTGAATTTGAATTCTTGCCCTGCCAATTTCAAGTAGGGACCTCAGTTACTTGAATTATACTTTTCTGATGTTGTTGCCTCATCTATAAATTGAAGTTAATCTGCCTTGTAAAACTGTTGCGTGTAATTAATAAGTGTAGCTGCTGCTGCTATTATCACTATTTTTATATTTATTTTGTAATCTGTTGCTTGGGAGATGAAAGAGTACAAATTGTGAAACAGAGGTCCCTGCAGAGAGCCCTCTGAGCAAGTGGGCAAAAATGAAGTGGGATCAGTGTCACTGTGAAATGAGGCCCTGGTGCACACTGTCGTTCGTGCGAGGTCACTCCTGTTCCTTCCCTTCCCTCCCCATTTAACACAGGAGGGTGTTGAGGTCCCCAGAGAGATGGCTTGTCACTGGTACACTGAAGTTAAACTCCCAAGAACCAATGCAATGAATCCAGTGCTCCTTGTCCTACATCAGGCTGCTTCCCCTGGTGTAAAGGACAGACTGAAAAGAAAGCTACTAAATATTAGCAAGAATTTACAGATTTTTCAGAGAGCTATTATAGCAGTGGTTCTCAACCTGTGGGTCATGACCCCATTGGGTTGCATATTTATATTACAATTCATAGCACTAGCAAAATTGCAGTTATGAAGTAGCAATGAGATAATTTTATGGTTGGGGTCACCGCAAAATGAACAACTGTATTAGAGGGTTGCAGCATTAGGAAGGTTGAGAGCCACTGCTTTCCACTGATGCTAAGTGCTGGGTTGGAAAAGTTGCTTAAGCAGGTTGTTGAAACAAAACATGCCATGCATTCAAAGAATACAGAAGTGCATACATTTGTTGAATAAGGAGGGAAGCAGACATCCCTTAGTTTCTCCCAGGTACTGAAGGGAAACAACATAAACTTTGCTTTACTTAGTTTTTAACCAGCATCATACATGGACCTGGTCTAAGAATTCAGAGGTCCAAAGGGCTTGTGTGGAATTGATGAGATGGCAAGTGTGGGTAAAGGTGCTTGCCTCTGAGCCTGATGATCTATCTGCGTTCCATCCCCAGGTTCTGCAGCTTGTCCTCTGGCCTCTGCGTGAATGCGGCGGCACTTGTGTGCAGGGGTAGGGAGAGGCGCTTGCTGTCTTCTCTCACTCTCCTGCTTTCTCTCTCCTATACATGACTACATTAATAAAAACGGCAAAGGCTGTTTATATCCAGTCACAGTACTGTTGCATGGATGGAAATGACTTTAAATTTTGAGCTAGGCTGCTAGGAATGACTTCTAGAATGTGATTTGGGCTGGCCTGAAGAGGAGTGCTACGTTTGTCACAGAAAGTTGGTATTAGAACAGCTTGGAATTGTTTTGTTTAAAAACAATAGCACGGGGCTGGAGAGATGGCTCAGAGGTTAAGAGCACTGGCTGCTCTTCCAGAGGTCATGAGTTCAATTCCCAGTAACCACATGGTGGCTCACAGCCATTTAGGATGAGATCTTGTGCCCTCTTCTGACCTGCAGGTGTATATGCAGACAGAACACTGTATACATAATAAATAATTAAATCTTTAAAAAAAAAAAACAACACAAACAAACAAACCCCATCCCAACAGTGGAAAAACCGTTCAATTAGAGAACAGGAAAAGGCTTAGTTACTTTTCTATTGCTGTGATAAGACCCATGACCAAGGCAACTCTTAGAAGAAAGAGTTTGTTGGAGTTTACAGTTTAAGAGGGTGAGTCCATGATCATCATTGCTAGGAGCATGGCAGCAGGCGGGCAGGCATGGTGCTGGGAGTTACATCCTGTCCTCAAGTAGGAAGGAGAGAGAGGGAGAGAGAGAGAGAGACAGAGAGACAGAGAGACAGAGAGAGCGCGCTAAGAGTGGTGGGGACTTTTAGAACCTCAAAGCCCACCCCAGGTGACACTCCTCCTCCAACAAGGCCACACCTCCTAATCCTTCCCAACTGGGGAGCCAAGTATTTAATATATGAGCCTGTGGGGGCCATTCTCATTCATTCAAAGTTTTTTTTGGGGGGGGGTGTTTTTTATTTGTTTGTTTTTCTTTCTCTCTTTTTCCAAGATGGGGACCAGGCTGGCCTCAGACTCAGAGAGAGATCTGCCTACGTCTCCCTACTGTGCTGGGATTAAAGGTGTGAGCTACCACTCTTAAATTTCCTGATTGATCAAAAGCAGGCTGATTGATCTCTGTGAGTTTGAGGCCAGCCTGGTCTACAGAGTGAGTTCCAAGACAACCAGGGTTGTTATACAGAGAAACCTTGTCTCTAAACAAACAAACAAAAACCAAAACAAAACAAGTGTGTCTGTTTAGTTGTATAAAATAGTGAATACCTATGATTCTAACATTTGGGTGGCAGGAAGATCAGGTATTCAAGGCCATCCTTGGGTACATATTGGGTTAAAAGAGATCCTGTCTCAAAAACAGATTATACCTGTTTTGAGTTCTATGGATAATTTAGATAACAGTGATGTTTACAGATGTTCATAAAACCCTACCCTCAGTTTAGAATTAAATGAAATTACCTTTAAAAAAATAAACAGACTTCAAGTTAGGTTTATTCTACCCCCCCCTTTTTTTTTTCTTCATTTCACAAATAAAGATATCATCCTAGAGGGTGGGGAAATGGCTCTGCAGGTAAGGGTGCTCCCTGTACAAGTGTGGAGGACCTGAGTTCAGATCCTTGTCACCTGTGTAAAAAGCCGCTCATGGCAGAGGGCACCTGTAACCCCGGCGTCACACTGTTGGCAGTGGAGATGGGATGGCTTACTGAGGCTTGCTGGCCACCAGCTTAGCAGCAGGTTCAGTGAGAAACCCTGTCTCAGGAGTAAGATGGGAAATGATAGAGCAGGACACCCAGTGCCATTTCTGGCCTCTGCACCCACAGGCGCACGCACCCCTCCACACACAATAAATAAATATATTAAACTCAAGCTGAAGTTCATGGTGGTACTCACTCGTGGTCCTCAAGTTAGAGATCATCCTGGGCTACCTAGTGAGGCTTTGTCTAACAACTCAGGGTAGTAGGGATTGAACTGTTGTTAGACCACTGAAATCTCTATTAGCAGAAACAAAACTAATCTGGCCAAAAAAAATAAACAAACTGAAAAGAGCTGCTGTGCTCAGAATGTTTTAAATTGCATAAGCAGTGTCCATAGGAAAGGTAAAGTTGTTTGTTTCATGCTATGCAGAAGAGTCAGCTGCTTTCATTGTCTGTTATCTATAACTGGGAATGAAGTTGGACTCAGACCCACTGATAGTCAAAGGCCAAGTGCAGAAGTGGACTGTGTGTCTTGATAAGACGATGTTAACCTTTGATGCTCCAGGGCTTTCTTAATTGCTTGTGACTTCAGCATGTACTTTGAGTTTTCATCTCAAAATGAAGTGCTTCATGTACATGGACCAGTTAACATTCCAGAGCTGGGGACGGATCTCGGGGGTAGTCCTTGGCTGACACACACTTTTGGGAAAGGAACAAGCACCAAGCTTTACGTGCAATGCTTTTAAGTGTGCATCAAGGTGGGCATGGTGGTTTTGCCTGTGATCCCAGCACTGTGGGATCACAGTGAGTTTGCCTAGCAAAAGCCAGGCCAGCCAGGTCACATAGTGAGTCCCAGAGCGAAAAACAAAAAAGTGACTCAAGATTTAATGAGGTAACTGAGTTAGTGTTTAGCTAACATCTTGAATTCTTTGTTATGATTATTTTATTAATAGAAATCTGACCTATGGTGGTGTAGTAATAGTAATAGCATTGTGAGCAGCTGTTAACAATGAGGAATTGGACATAACAGTGTCTACTGAGTAATGCAGTGTGGCATCACCATGTCTCAACACTGAACAGCACTCTCATGTTATACAAAGATTTTCTTTAAAGAAAAAAAAATTTGTTTTGTTTTGTTTTGTTTTTCAAGACAGGGTTTCTCTGTATAGTTTTGGTGCCTGCCCTGGATCTCGCTCTGTAGACTAGACTGGGCTGGCCTTGAACTCACAGAGATCCACCTGGCTCTGCCTCCCAAGTGCTGGGATTAAAGGCGTGCGCCACCACCACTTGGCCTTAAAGAAAATTTATATGTGAGAAATATAACTAATAGTTTCATAGTTTATAATTTTTATAGTTTTGAAATGCTCTTTGAGTATGTATCACTTAGGTATATACAAATATATACATACATATATGCATGCATATATACATACCTGTTTTTGAGATTAGATCTTTCACTGAACATGGGAACTTGGAGCTTACTAATTTGGATAGGCTGGCTGGCCAGTGAGCTCTAGGGATCCACTGGGATTACAGACAAATTACTATACTCCTTTTCCCACCCTCCTACCCTAGCCTTTTCAAGTGGTTCTTACATGGATGCTGGGGATCCAGTTCAAGAGCTCATGGTTGCCTAGCAAGCACTTTACCAGTTGAGCCAGCCCTATAGTTGATTGTGTGTGTGTTGTACTTATATGTAACAGTCTTGCTAACCTGACATTAATACTAGAAACTGGGGGTGGGGGGTTGTTTATTTGTTTTGGGTTTTTTGTTTTGTTTTGTTTATTTTTGTTTTGTTTTTTGAGACACGGTCTCACTGTGTAGTCTTGGCTAGCCCAGAATTTGCTATGTAGGTCAGGCTAGCCTGGAACTCAATCCCGTTGCTGGGATTACAAGGCATACACCACCATGCCTAGCCAATTCTAGAAACTCTCTTATTGATGGTTTACATTGTTTTTAATTTTTTTATATGTATGTACGTACATGTGTATGTGCTGGGGGTGAGTTTTCAGGGCCTCCTCTATACAAAGCATGCACAATTAGAGGAAGGCTTTACTCATGGAATCAGATACTAGTAGGTTCTTCAAAGAGGTCTTTTATCAAGTTGTGAGGTTTCTTTCTATTTTAGTTTGGTGAGTTTTTATAATCAGGAATGAATGATGAGGGGTTTTTGTTTGTTTTGCTTTGTTTGCTTTTGGTTTTTGGTTTTCAAGATAGGGTTTCTCTACGTAACAGTCCTGGCTGTTCTGGAACTCACTTTGTAGATCAAGTTGGGCTTGAATTCACGTAGATCCACCTGCCTCTGCCTCCCGAGTGCTGGGACTGAAGGCGTGTGCCACCAGGCCTGGCTCCTCTTGGTTATTTTATGTATTTAAATTTGTTTGGAATCTTTGTATCTTTGCACATCACATATAGCAGTTCATGGTTTTCTTTTCTTGTTATCTCCTCGATTTTGTTGTCAGGAATGAATTCAGAAATATCCTTTCCTTGAAGGGTGTGTAGAAAATTGGTATTTGTTTTTTGTTTTTGTTTTTGTTGTTGTTTGTTGTTTTTTAAAGCAGAGTTTCTCTGTATAGCCCTGGCCATCCTGGAGCTTGCTCTGTAAATCAAGGCGGCCAGCCTTGATTTGCCTGCCTCTGCCGCTTGAGTCCACTACTGCCTGGCTGGTACTATTTCTTAATGCTACAATTGACCAGTGAAGCCTCTGGGCCTGAAGTCTCCGTAAGAATGTATTACATACTCAATTTCTTTAAAGGTTTTGGTTTGTTTTTGGCATTTACTTATGGCAGGGAGTAGGGATCGTCATGGCACTCAGGTGGATGGAGGTCAGCAGACAGCAGTCCGTTCTCATTCCACATGTGTGTTCCAGGCATCAAACTCAGGTTGTCTGGCTTGGCAGCAGGTGTCCCCCAGAGCTATCTTGCTGCCTTTGGTTAATGATGACTGTTCTCATCTCTATTATTTCCTTTTACTTTGGGCTTTCTGTTCCTTCCCTCCCTCTTGTCCCCTTTCTCCCTCCTTAAAGGAGAGTTGAGGGTTTTTTTTGTTGTTGGGTTTTTTTTTTTTTTTTTTTTTGAGCTGAGGATGGAACCCAGGGCCTCCCAAGCGCTCTACCACTGAGCTAAATCCCCAACCCGGGGTTTTTGTTAGATATTTGAATGAGGTTTCTAGATGTTAATTAAGCGGGAGGGCTGGGAGGAGGAGGTGCTCAGGAAGAAAGAAGGATGTAGGCGTAGCTTCTCTGAGAGCCACTGCATTGTCCTTAATTACAATACTCATGGATGGGATTTTAGTGAATGTGAAGCAGTTAGCGAAGAGGGTTGCAGAAAACTAAAGGAGATCACAGGATGGTTCCTGAAGGACAGCAGACAGGATGCTGGTTGATGAGGTAAAAGTCTAGCTCATAGGATGGATGCCTTTACTGTAAACGGTTAACAGTCTTGTTAGAGATGCTCACAAATGTCTAGGGAAAGGAATGAGGCTCTCTCTCCCAGGGGTCAGATACATTCAGGTTTTATACCTGGTCATTTGTGACTTTAAGATGAACTATCTGTATGGGAAAGGAGTATTATCTCTATGTTGGTAGTTTTACAGCCAATGGTAATTGTACTAGATTCTTGCTTCTCAGTGAGCAGGAGGCTTCAATCAGACTTCAAAGTGAGGGACTTTTTTCTTCCCCATATAATTTTCCCTGTCTTTCTAGTCTGCCTCATCTTCCCCCTCCCCCTTTTTTAGACAGGCTCTCACTGTGTAGCTATGGCTGGCTTGGAACTCACTATGTATGGCTGGCCTGATGTCACAGAGATCCACCTGCACCTGTCTCCTGAGCATTGGGATTAAAGCCATGTCCTGCTGATCCTTTTGACGTTTTGTTTTCTGTAATTTCTTCCATGCTTATAGATTGAAAGCAGTTGTCATTTGAAGGGAATCATCAGTGCTTTAAGGAAATTATGGATGAGAAAGTAATGTCAAGAGGGGCAGAGAAGACCGGGTGGTGGTGGCACACACCTTCAATCCTCTCTGTGAGTTCGAGGCCAGTCTGGTCTACAGATTGAGTTCCAGGACAGCCAAGACTATTAACACAGAGAGAGCCTATCTTGAAACACCCCCACTCCAAAAAAAAAAAAAAAAAGGTCAGAGAAAAAGGAGGCTCAGTTTCAGTCTGTCACTTACAGCAGGCCAAGGAGTTCCCCAAATCCTTGAGGGCCTTCAACTCAGGCCAGGCTGGGATTAGTAGTGTCTATGCAGAAAAGGACCTCAGGGTGAGCCCCTTCAAAGCAGAGCTGGGACTTTTAAGGTTTGTTTTATTACATTTTATGTGTGCACACATATGCATCTGTCTGGGATGTGTACACATGAGTTCAGGTGCTGGTGGAGAGCATCAGATGCCCTGGAGTTGGAGCTACAGGCAGTTGTGAGCCACCTGACATGGAATCTCAGGTCCTTTATAAGAGCATTATGTACCCTTAGCCTCTGAGCCCTCTCTCTGGCCTCCACATTTGGGAATTAAATTTTTAAAGCTTGTATTTTATGGGTGTTGTAACTGCAAGCATGTCTGTGTACTATGTGTGTGCCTGGTGCCCTTGGAAGCCAGAAAAGGATGTCAGAGTCTCCTGGGACTGAATTTACAGATGCTCATGAGCTGCTCTCTGAGTGCTGAGACTCGCCTTGAGTCATCTGGAGGAGGTGCAAGTGTTCTTAACTGCGGCTGTCTCTCCAGCCTCAGAGCTGGGGGTTTATTAAAAGATTTTCCACATAGATTTTAAACAAGGTGGTTAAGAGAAAGGGGGAGGATGGGCTTGGGAAGAAAGTAGGACACACCTGAGACCTGGGTTCCAGCTTCTCTCAGGGAGTTGCCTAATTTTCTCTTTATCTAGTTCCTGAGACACAGCCTCATGATACAGCAGGGATTCTCCCTGAACTCACCATGAATCCCCAGACTGGCTCCAAATTCTAAATATTCCTGACTCTCCTCCTCAGTGCCGAGTGATAAGCATGTTCCAGCACGCCAGTTTCTGTTTAACATGTTGAGATGTATACAGCTGTCATAATTATGTAAATTTCCTTCTTACCTCCTAATTCTGTTATCTCTGTCAGTGCTGGTCAATTTCTATTGATTTTTTTCCCCATGGATTATAATGTCTTGCTTTTGGATTCTAGATACCTTTATATTCCTACATATCCTATAAAGATTCCTGAACTTGCAAGGTGCATTTAAGATTTGTGAGGCTAGACCAGAGAAAGGTGTATGTAGCCTAGGGTAATTTTTCTCATTAGCAGCAAAATGACATTTGGAAGACAAACAGTTCTTTTGTTTGTAGAGATAGGATTCCAGTACACCATAGTTTTCTGCTGGTTTTTGTTTTGAGACAATATCTCTCTGTATAACTTTGACTGGTCTGGAATTTGTTGGGATATTCTATGTTGCCTGGGTCAGTTGAAGAAAGAAGTCACTCCAACATGAAATTTTAAGGCCTGTGTGGCAGCAGGAAGGTCCAGCCTCTGATGAACTGTACACCGAACAGCCATACAAAGGCCTATTTATTGATTGTTACACAAAGTTGTTTTTTGGTAAGGTACTTCCTCATACCGAGGTGCTATCTAATCTATATGTCTGTCTAAAGGAAAGCATCACATGCCCTTATGACTTTAGTCTTTACTGTGTGTGTGTCCTTTGCAATACATAATGGTGTGCCAGAGGCGTCTTGTGACCAAAGTCATTCAAAGACTGCAACGCCCCTTCAGAAAAACAATTCTACAAATCATGGAGATCAATCACTGTTTTCCACAAAGATTCTTCAAGGTCAGAGTACTTCTAGAAAACAACTATTTACTCTAATGTGTACCCTGGATGCAGTGAGAACTGTTCATTCTAATATCTACCCCAGATAGAGGACTGCTAAATTCCTGCAACAGGAACTTGCTATAATAGACCAAGTTGACCTTGAACTCACAGAGATCCACTTGCCTTTATCTTCTGAGTGCTAGGATTAAAGCATCTGCCACCACCATTCCTGGCAGATTTTTTTTGAGGGAGGGTGTCTTACAGTTATCACTGATGTGATGACACATCATAACCAAAGCAACTTGGTGGGTGTTAGTATATTTTCGCTGTTACCCTGCAAGAAAACGTCACGAAACACGACAGAATCCGCTGGTAGAGTTTATTGGGGGAACAGAGGGGAGTAGGTGTCCGCAAGGGAGAAAAGCACGTGTGAGGAAGAGAGTTAGATCAGACGTAGCACGCTGCACGTTTCGTGGCTACGTGACATCACGGATCCTGGTCACGCCAGACGCCTTGACCGGAAATGCCTTTCCTGACCTGGAACTAGCTGGGCGGATGTGTCCGCCGGGCATGTACAAACATGCCCAACCTTGGGGCGTGTTGTGCACCCTTCAGTGGGGGTGGGGTGGGGGGAGGGACTGGCTTACATTTCCACATCACTGTTCATCACTGAAGGAAGTCAGGACAGGACTCAAACAGGGCAGGAACCTGGAGGCAGGAGCTCATGCAGAGGCCATAGAGGGGTGCTGCTTTCTGGCTTGCTCCTCATGTCTAGATCAGTCTACTTTTTTATAGAACCCAGGACCATCAGCCCAGGGATGACCCCACCCACAGTGGCCCTCCCTCATTAATCACTAATTAAGAAAATGCTGTACAGTCTTGCCTACAACTCAGTCTTGTAAAGGCATTTTCTCATTTGTGTTCTCTCCTCTCAGATGACTCTAGCCTGTGTCAAGTTAGATAAAAATAGACAACACAGAGGGTCTCACTGTATAGTCTCTGATAAATTTTCTCTGTGTAGTCCACTCTGGCCTTGAACTCACCATCACCTTGGCTTGGCCTCCAGGGTGCTGAGCTGTAGGTATGTACCACCACTGCTGGCAGCATTCTAGGATTTTTACCAGCACCCTGGTGTCTACTTCCTACATGCTGGTAACCCCTCACCAAGTGGAGACAATTAATACATCCGCATACTGCTGACTGTCCTGGAAAGTGGGGGAATTAGCCTTGGCTGAGAACTGTGGGTTTAGATTTGATTTTGCCCCATTGCTATTGTGTGTTCTAAAGTCCCGTGAATTGTGAACTGTTGGTCAGTCTGATTGGGATTGGCTTTTTGTCCATGTGTGAGGTTGGGGATCCTGAATGGTCTCTTCTCCATCTTGACACATGCATGTTCTGGTGAGTATTCAAGGGAGAACCCCTGTGGATCTCTCAGTTCTCCATCGGAGTGCCCCACAAATACAGCCACCTTGGTGAGCTCAGCTCACCCAGGCTTCTTGTCTTAGGCCTCTCCGGAATACTATGAGCCCACCTCACTTGTTTACTATCTCTCAGGGATTTGGCTGAGCTGTCCATCATTTTAAGTCTTTTTCATGTATTTTATTCATCATTTGATTACTTCAAATCAGAGAGTAAAATTTGTTCTGTTTTTATATCTTGGCCAGAAGCAGCAGTCCTACAGATAATTGATGTGAATCAATTATTAGTTAAAACAGAAAGCATCCTTGAACATTTACTGACAAATTCATTTTATTGATTTGTATAAAACCAGTGTCTGTCGTATTCTTTGTTCAAAGTTTTCTGTTCCCTGGAATTCCTATGGTACAGCATGACTATTAAATGGACCCTGAAGCTTACTGTCATTCTTCATATCCTCTTTAGTACAAGTTCTCACAGTTGGAGTAAGTACTGGTTACTGTGGCCCCGTAACTATTATGTAGTAGCACACAATTAAAGGACATGCACTAACCTGATGAGGCGGTGCGGTGAAATGTGTCATGCTTTTAAGGCATTCCCACAGTAAGCTCAAAGGCTTCTAGGAGGCTTCTATGTTGGTACTCGTATTATCTAGTGGTTAAAGCATGGGCGTCAAAGCTTGATTGAAGTTGAAAGAACTGGTGAGTTAGTATGGGGAGAAATGTGAAAGAAGAGAAGAATCATTTTGCTCAGCGTGTGAGATGAAACTGTACTAAAGAATAATGCTCCAAGGATGGGAGTGACTTGGAACCCGCTGGTGGTAAGCCACTGGAGAAGGGAAAGTAGAAGAGTGGGGATAAAGGAGAATTTTACTTGTTGTAGATGAGGTTTGCTACTTGGTAACTGCTGCTGCGTTTAGAGTGTGTTGTTGTGTATCCAAGTTTGATGATTTAGTTGGAGCGGACTGGGAAAGGAATATGCAGATGTAGCAGAAAGGGTGAAACCATTTGGCAACGAGTGTAAACTCAAACATGGCAAAACCATAGTTTCCTGGAGTTTTACATATGCTCTATGTAACTTTGCAGCAGACTTAAAATACAAACTCCTTGTTGATGGATAAGATGTTAATTTTCTAAGATTGGGGAAAAATGTGGGTTGATAATGAAATATACTTTAATCTTTCCAAAAAATGAGGAATCAAGACAAAATGCTTAATGATGGACATTTTCATCTTTGGGTGAATTTCATCAAGTTTATCTCTTACTTCCTGAATACTTTTGCTGATATGAGTAAGCTTATTAGTTCATATATCTGCTTTTGTTCAGTGATATTAAGTCTTTGTGATAAGTATTTTGTGTGGGAAGGGGAGACTGTAACATCACCTGCCTTTTCCTTTCCTCAGCCTAAAGAAGCTGAGAAATTTTTCCTGACTCCAGAATGTGTGCTCTAAAGCCATGAGAAATGCTTAAGTCAGGAGATCAGAGCATCATCTGGGTGGGAGGAGAGAGACGATGCTGTCTCAGACATTGTGGAGAACCTTTGTCTTGGAGGGTATTCAGTTATATATTAACTTTTTTCTTTTCTTTTCTTTGGGGGGAGGGGATTTAAAGACAGGGTTTCACTGTGTAACAGCCCTGGCTGTCTTGGAACTCACTCTGTAGACCAGGCTGGCCCCAATACACAGAAATCTGCCTGCCTCTGCCTTCCGAGTATTGGGACTAAAGGCGTATGTCACCACCGCCTGGCTTGTTTTACTTTTTTTTTTTTTTCCCCCGACACAGGGTTTCTCTGTGTAGTGTGGGCCACCACGGCCGGCTTTTGTTTTACTTTTAAAAGCAAGTTCTTTTTCAAACTGGATAGTATAGCTTAGAACTTTCACAAAAGAAACATATAACTCAGTCTACCCAGAACATTTTACTGCAGCTGTTTTTTTTTTCTTTAAAAAACTGGGTATTTTTTGTATCATTGTGGATTAAAAAAAAAAAAAAAAACCTGTCCAGTTTTTAAACATTATTCAGAAGGAAATATAGTGAATTATTAGAAATCCAGAAAACCCTCAGGCTTTAGTAGTCCAAGAAGTAGACACATGAGAAGTAGTTTTTGTTATCCCTTTTTTCTTTATCAGCCTTTGTTTTCTATGTATCTGATACACTTTAAAAACTTGAAATAGACCCAAGTTTTACTAGAGAAAAAAAGCATATATAGCTGAGTAGGATCAAAGTAGCAAAAATTATCAGTACTTTTAAAAATAGTACACTTAAATAGCCTTTTATAACTCTAATCTGAATTTTGCTTCATATTTATGAGTGTATTGAAATGGCAGTTTTCTTTTAAAACTCTGACCGCTAACTCCCAGAAGTGCCTTTTCACTTCTGCAGCGGGACTTTCAAAGGCTATTCGGAACTTAGCTGAAGTTCATAGCTGTTTTAAAGTCTTTTTATCTGTTGGCTAAATCATTTCATATATAATAGATAGAGATGTACAAATCTAAAGTTTCCTGGAATTTTACTATCTGTAATTTTGTTCTTTTCTACCTCAAGTGGGGAATTTTTTTTCCCCCATGAACATGACAATTTCAGAAATTTAGCTTTTTCCCATATGTCTTTTATAGATTTCATTTATAAAAAGCATTAAAATGGGATTTTCCCCCTCCAGTGTTCTCAATAGTAATCTTTTGAAGTAATCATTGTTGACATGCTGTGGAAACGCCCTTTGTAAAACACCTTTTTCTAAAGTGTTAAAGCTGGGGTATAGCTCAAGGTAGATCACTTATCCTGTGTGAGTCCTGGGTTCAACAACTGTCCTCCATAAAACTGAAACACCTGCTATCAGCCTCTTAAAATTATTAGAATGGGCCGGGCGGTGGTGGCGCACGCCTTTAATCCCAGCACTCGGGAGGCAGAGCCAGGTGGATCTCTGTGAGTTCGAGGCCAGCCTGGGCTACCAAGTGAGTCCCTGGAAAGGCGCAAAGCTACACAGAGAAACCCAGTCTCGAAAAACCAAATAAATAAATAAATAAATAAATAAATAAATAAATAAATAAATAAAATAAAAATTATTAGAATGTTATATTGAAAATACTCATTGCTGAATAACTGTTGTTTCTTTGACTATGGAAGCCAGTGGGGGCAATATAGGTACTTTATTGTTTCTGGTATGCATATTTGCATTTGGTCTTTAATGAAGATGTTGGACTACATTCTAGTTTTGTTTTGTTTTCCTTTGACAGTCAGTGGAGGAAGAAATGGCAGGCCCTAGTCAACTCTGCATTCGTCGCTGGACTACTAAGCATGTAGCAGTGTGGCTGAAGGATGAAGGTTTCTTGGAATATGTGGACATTTTATGCAACAAGCACCGACTGGATGGAATCACATTACTCACACTGACTGAATATGATCTTCGGTCTCCTCCTCTGGAAATCAAAGTCCTAGGAGACATTAAAAGGTTAATGCTCTCGGTCAGGAAATTGCAGAAAATCCATATTGATGTTTTGGAGGAGATGGGCTACAACAGTGACAGCCCCATGAGTCCCATGACTCCATTCATCAGTGCTCTTCAGAGTGCAGACTGGCTCTGTAATGGAGAGCCCACACACAGCTGTGATGGACCCATCACTGACTTGAGTTCTGAGCAGTACCAGTACATGAATGGCAAGAGCAAACATTCTGTTCGAAGATTGGACCCAGAGTACTGGAAGACCATACTGAGTTGTGTATATGTTTTTATAGTATTCGGGTTTACATCTTTCATTATGGTTATTGTTCACGAGCGAGTGCCTGACATGCAGACCTACCCACCGCTCCCGGATATATTCTTAGACAGGTAGGTTTTGTTTCTAGATGCCAAGTTTATAGAAGGTTTCTAGAGTCGCAGCAGTGGTAATGTGGATAATAGCGTTGTGGTTATAGCTGACGTGTATACTCCATTTGCCTTGTCTGGTGTCGTCAGATGATGGGCTTTGCCGAGCCTGGTGGCACATACATACCTTACTCTGGAAACTGCGGTGGGTGGACCGCACGTTCAGACCCTGGGACATTTATATGTGTTAGGAGAATGTTTGTAGTAGACTTAGCTGCCTTTCTTTTTAAAAAATTTTATTTTAAATGATGAAAAGGGTTCTGCTTTCCTAAAAATACCACCAGATGAATCAAATTTATTTCCAGTAGTACAAATTAATTCAGGGATTGATTTTGTTTTTATTATGTACTGAATAAAACTATTATATATTAAATAAAAAAGAAATGGTCAGGGGCTGGAGAGATGGCTCAGCAGTTAAGAGTACTGGCTGTTCTTTCAGAGGACCTGGGTTTAATTCCCAGCACCGACATGGCATCTCATAGCTGTCTATAAGCCCAGTTCTAGGGGACCCAACACCTTCACACAGACATACATGCAGCTGAAACATCAATTATCAATTTAAATTTTTTAAAAAATTTGAAAAATAAACATTAAAAAAAAAAAAAGAGCCAGGTAGTGTTGTATGTTTAATCCGAGTATTCGGGAGCCAGAGGTAGGTGGATCTCTGAGTTTAGGCTAGCCTGGTCTACCAAGCAAGTTCCAGGACAGCCAGGGCTGCAAAGAGAAAAAACTATTTTGAAAAAACTAAAAATAAACAAATAGTCTGTGGTTATGAAAAACAAGAAAAGAACAGTAAGTAACAACTGTTTTTACTTCGGTGTTTTTTTTGTTTGTTTGTTTTTTGTTTTTTGTTTTTTGTTTTTTTTTTCAAGACAGGGTTTCTCTGTGTAGCTTTGCGCCTTTCCTGGAGCTCACTTGGTAGCCCAGGCTGGCCTCGAACTCACAGAGATCCGCCTGCCTCTGCCTCCCGAGTGCTGGGATTAAAGGCGTGCGCCACCAACGCCCAGCCTACTTCAGTGGTTTTTAAAAATGATCAATGCAACCTTGTTTTCCATTGCTGGTGATTGAGCCCAGGGCCGAGTGCATGTAGGGTAAGTGCTCTGCCACCAAGCTCCATCTGTAAGCTATCTTGTGGGGACACCAGCTGTTATAGGTAATAGTATTCTGGTTACTACTCAGCCTGCTCCCCTCCTACAGTACACTCAATAAACTGTTCTTCCTGTTTATAAAAAGGAATGATAGTCATGGATTTAAAGCATCGAGGACAATTATCTGTGACTGGTAAACAGACAAGAAATAGTGGATGCAAAATGAAGCTGCCTGTATCCTTCAATGTACAATTGATTCAGGCAAGTTATCAGTGGATGCTGAAATCCATTTGATGGAAAGCCGCTGAGCAACAGCATTTTTGCATGATTGAAGTTTCATCTTTCACATTACTTAATTGCAGAGGAAACAGGTACTTTCACAGTGCTGAGACCTGACAAAGATCATCCTAACCACATGGTCAGATCCGCCATCACAGTGGAACAAGCTAACAGCATGCACTGGATGTAATGTTCAAAGCATCACCTTGAGAATAATCTGATAATCTCATTTTAACCTCAGAAAATTTTAACCTAAACCTGATGACGAGGAAATAGACACAAAAAGGAGCATTCTACATGATAGCTCATCTAGAGTCTCCAGAGATGTCGGTGTCATAGTAAAACCCAAGGGATTGTGAGGGAAATGGAAGGGACATACCAAGCTCAATGCCTGGTCATTGGACCCTACTCAAGCAAATTTAGTTGCAAAGGACGTGTTGAGGATCATTAAAGTGTGAATGTGGGGTGCATATTAAACATGGTGCCAAGAACCAGTGCTGTAGTTGTCAGGGCGCAGCAGTCTGAGGTCTGTCCTTAGTCTCCGAGATACATGGAGTAACTTGGGAGGACTCTAAAATGTGTGAAATGAAGCAGAGATGGCAAAGCATTAAATATAAATAATTGAACGATTTAAGTGAAGAGTAGTAAGTACTTTGTACTTTTTTCAGGAGGATCAGGGTTTTTTCAAAGAACTTGGTGGTGATGGGAGGAAATGAGAATTGGAGACAGTCGGATCTGTAAGGTCAGTTAAGGATTACAAAGAAGTGGACGTAGTGCTTGATCACAGGGCTTTGCTTTGTTTGGATGAGGCTGGACTGTAGGATGTCGAACTGATTGTAGGGTGAGCTGGGGTTTGTTTTGGTTTGGGGTTTTATATGTATATTTTATATATTATGCCTAAAGCATAGGATTCTTGAAATTGAAGGTATGAGGAGAAATATTAATAATGACAAGGTTCAGGTTATAACAGTGAGTGTTGGTTGCTGTGGTAGGGCAAAGGGCAAGATCACAGGAAGAGAAATAAAAATAAAGGGAGCAAGAAGTAAGTAAGTACCATCAGTAAGTACCTGGAAAACTTTTTAAAAAGAGGTTTTTATTAGGTCTAGAAATTATAAGAAGTTTTACAGAAAGGAGTTTCATCATAATTTTTGTATGAATATAAGCTTATATTGGGTAAAAGCTAAAACAGCTGTTCTTAAGCAAAATTATTAAATAGTGGGTGAGAGACTCATACAGAGGTAGAAAGGCGTGTGTGTGTGTGTGTGTGTGTGTTACTAAATGATTTAATGTGGGGTAAAATAGAGTAAAACTGGGGGGCAGTAATTAGGTTTAGTTTGGGGAAGAAGTAGAAGATTTACTTTTATCCTAAGTATGTAAAATTATTTAAACTTTTCTATGTACGTATATATTTCTTATTGGGGGTAGGGTCTCACTATATATCCCTGGTTGTCCTTGAACTGCATATAAGCCAGGCATGGTAGCAAACACCATTGTTCCCAGTACTCAGGAAGCAAAGGCAGGTGGATCTCCTGGCTTATATGTATATTATTTTTAAAGGGTTTTTTTTTTTTTTTTTTTTTTTTTTTTTTTTTTTAAAGATTTCTTTATTATGTACACAGTGTTCTGCCTGCATGCCAGAAGAGGGCACCAGATCACGTTACAGATGGTTGTGAGCCACCATGTGGTTGCTGGGAATTGAACTCAGGATCTCTGGAAGAGCAACCAGGGCTCTTAACCTCTGAGCCATCTCTCCAGCCCTTTAAAGGTTTTTTTAAGAGTGTCGTGGCACATGCCTTTGGTCCTAGCAAATCATACATTTGCTGATAATATATCATAAATTTATTTTTAGATAATTCTTTTGACATGCATATAATTTTACTAAAGTTGAGAAGGCAAATGTACATAATAATAAAATGTTCTTGTTTATTTTTACATAAAAATTAAATCTTGCCAAAATATTTGTTACTTGAGAATACAGCATCTTCTGTATTTTTCAGAGTTAATCAGTATTTTTGATTTTTTTTTATAGTCCTCAATTCTGAGAATACCACTTCACATAAATTCATAATACAAAATGGCAGCTGTTCAGGGCCATTTAGAAATTGTTGGAAATGTTATTCTAATCCTGAGCCAAAATTCATGTAACAATTTTTTTGTTTGTTTCTTTTGAGACAGGACTTCTCTGTGTAGCTCTAGCTGTTCTGGAACTCACTCTGTAGACCAGGCTGGCCTTGAATTAAGAGATCTGCCTGCCTCTGCTTCCTGAGCTGTGATTTAAAGGCGTGTGCCACCGCCCAGCCACAGCAATTTTTTAAGTCAGCCATCATCACAGAAGACAGCCCAAGAGTATGATAACTTGTTGCTTACATGCTGAGGAGAGTAGCAAATAGGAAAATTGATTACATCTGTTTTTTATAATTAAAGCATTTTTTTTTCCTCAGAGCAGACTTTGTGTAGTAGACACTGCGCTTCCTAACATAGAGCAGTCTTTGAAGCTGAGCTGAGGTGTTACAGGCAGCATCCACTGGCGTTGTAAGGAGTGATGGCATGCAGTGTGAAGTGTGTGTTGTGTTCAGAACCAAGAGACCCGAGACTGCAGTAAAGCTGTGCGGTGCGGTGTGGGCGAGGTGGGACTGCAGGAACGCCTCGGACTATTCACTGCATGTTGGATGATGAATTGGGTTTTGTTTCTTCCAAGTTCACAAACTTTTTACTACTGTAGTCATTTTTTTTTTCTCAGTTATTTACTTAATTTTGTGCAGACTACCTTCTTTATTCAAATCCTATAACTCACAGTTTAAGAGATTGGATGCTGGGCTGGAGAGTGTGTACTACTCTTGCAGAAGAACTATGCCCACCCAGGCACCGCACATTTGCTGTAAACTCCAAGGGCACACACACAAAATAAAATCTAATTTAAGAAAAAGACATTGAGAGCTGGGCGGTGGTGGCACACACCATTAATCCCAGCACTCGGGAGGCTACGGCAGGAGGATCTCTGTGAGTTCGAGGCCAGCCTGGTCTACAGAGCAAGATCTAGGACAGGCACCAGGTGGCTATTTCTTTACAGAGAATCATTACTGGAATACAGGACAACTAGTAGATTCTGATGAGAGGGATAGTTTATGAAGCTGATTTTCAACCCCCCCAGGCTTTCCAGATATTATCTCCTGAGGGAGATAAAGTTCTACAGAGCAGTTCTGAGTCAAGCATTGTATTGAAAAGGGATGTATCTGCTCGTCTCCAGTTCTAAAAAGAACTGTTTTCTGTTGCAGTGTTCCCAGGATCCCGTGGGCCTTCTCCATGACTGAAGTGTGTGGTGTGATCCTGTGCTACATTTGGATACTCGTTCTTCTTCTTCACAAGCACAGGTAGTCCCGGTTCCTAAAGACTGAAAATATCTGACTCATGTCGGGTTGTCAAGCCTGGTCCTTCCTCTGTGCTGCCCTGGAAGATTTCCTCTGCTCAGTGCGACATAGCTTTCTACAAAGGAAAATTGGGGGCTTAGTTAAGGAAGGTCGTAAGACCAATATATTTAGTAATATTGTGAATGTATTTTATAGGGAAAAGGGTAGTCAGCCTTGGGCCAATCCTTGCTAGTTTAGTCCTGTCCTCCCCCTCCTCCTCCTTCCCCTCCTCCCTCCTCGTCTTTTTACCTCCTCTTCCTTCTCTTTCTTTTCTTCCTCTCCCTCTCATATTTCTCCTTTCTTCTTCTGCAGAAACAAACTAGAAATGCCATTTCTATAGAAACCTAGAAATGCTTCCAAAGATAGTGTTGGTTAAGTGTTTGATTGGAGGAAAAAAGCCCATTAAACAAGGTTGTCCTGCATGCTCTGCACATCTGAGATAGTGAAGCTGCTAAATGGGAGACTGCTTCTTGACCCTTGTACCGAGGAGAAATACCAAGGGAAAACTTTTTAAAAATGATAAATGAAAAGAGCAGCTCGGTGGTGGTGGCTCACACCTTTAGTCCTAGCACTCGGGAGGTAGAGGAGGTGGATCTCTGTGAGGCCAGCCTGGGCTACAGAGCAGGTTCCAGGACAGCCAGGGCTGTTACACAGAGAAACCCTGTCTTGAAAAACCAAAATAGATAAATAAATAGAATAAATAAATACAGCAAGGAAGGCATAAGTATGGGAAGACCCCTTTTTTACATTAGTGAGTCTTGCTAGATGTCAAAAAAAAAAAAGGGAAAGAAAATAAGGCTTAGTGATGAAGAAAACATTAAAGACTGTCTGTGGTTAGCTGCTGCCCATTGTTTTTAGAACCCTGAAGAGGAATGACT
>CABHPH010158715.1:0-43426 GCA_902168325.1 Peromyscus nudipes
GATAGATAGATAGATAGATAGATAGATAGATAGATAGATAGATAGATGGAGAGAGAGAGAGAGAGAGAGAGAGAGAGAGCACTTAATCTTATTTGATTGAGAGTACTCAGTTTAGAGCACTCAATCCTGTGTGTCTTCATCACAGCCCTCCCCTCAAGGCTTAGGGAGCTGTGGAGAAGAGGAGGCAGAAAGATTGTTAAGTGATGGATGACTCCAAAAACAGTGTCTTCCAGACACACAGGAAGGAAACCCGGAAGAACTCACAGAGATTACAACAGCATGCACAGGGCCTGCACAGGTTCAAGCCAGACTGGTCCCAGCGCTGGACACAGGCTTCCACTGTTAACCAAGAAGCTATCTGTAATTGATACCCACTTCAAAGACAAAACCAGTTTGCTCCAACAGAATCTCAGTGAGTATATCAACTGCACTTCGGAGTAAGCTCCAAGCCCAGCAGTAGACGGCCAACACGAAATGAACTCAATGGTATTTTTGCAGACTTTTTGTCTCATTTTGCTTTGTTTGGGGCATTTTTTCCCTTCTTATTGGTCTTTTGTTTATTTTGATTTGTGTTTTTGCAGGTGTTTCTTGCTTTGTCTGTTTTTAAAAGTCAGAGAAAGAACATAAAATTGGGTGGGTAGGGAGGTGGGGAGGGGAAAAACATGACCAAAATACATTATGTGAAAAAAACTTGCAATTAAAAAAATGTCCAGGTGCTTTAGAAACCACAGTGAAAACACATCCCATTCTTTTACCTTCTGGCTGTTTGCTAGGCACGCAGGGGTATAACCTAGTTTGGACTGAGGTGTTGGAAAGGACAGATTGGGCTTTCATTAGCAGTTCAGAGAGTACTGATCCTGTCTACCGTGGTCAGTTCACATAGCAATAACAGGGACTATCTGCAGGTCCACTCCATAGCTAGTATAGGCAGCACCTCCCAGATCCAAGGGGCTCTGAACTCTGCTCACTCAGTAAAGATGAAACAAAGATGGGCAGACCTCCAGACTAAAGCTACCTGAGCTGGCATGCTTATCTTTCATCTAAGTTAGTTGCCCTGAAGGAAGAGGGCATGAGAAGGGCTCTACAGCTCCAGCAGCCTTAAAGTGGGTTCCATTAGTCGCCAGGACTTCCCTCTATATCTCATGTTCCCTCAGCTCCTAGACACAATGTCCCTTCCGATAGCTGACAGTATCCTGAGGCTGGTCCCATGTTGTTCCATGGAGCCCCTCTACCTCTGAGATCAAGAACATTATCCTTTTGGGTTTGCTCTTCCCTCCTCCAGTGCTTCTGCCTCCTGCAAGGATGGGGATGGGATGTAGCCTTGTGTAATTTTAGCTTTGCCCATGACCCTGATCTCCCTTGCTAAACTTGATCATTCTTTCATCTCTCTGCTTGCCTGTGTTGGGTCCTCCTCTCACTCTATGAGAGTCTAGCCATATGCATCGGTTGGGGCAAGGGCTCTCTTTCTGTGGTAAGGTTTTAAAAGGATTAAAGCCTCAAATGCTTTGAGCTTGACAATGACCTTAATCCTATAAAGAATCCTTTTCTTCCTCTTTCATTTTAACACACACACACACACACACACACACACACACACACACAGAGCTCTGTAACAGGTTTCACTTAAATCATGCCTTCCCATAGATTCCAAATAGATAAATGCAGTGGACTTTTTAATCCCCTGAGGCCTGTTTTCAAGAGAACTGTTTCCTATATGTGGACAGCCTGAGGTCACTAGCTCTGGGGTTGCCACAACACTCAGGGTCTTGTAAAGTCTTGTCCTGCTTGCAGATTCCTGAATGCATAGAATTAGATAAATACGCTGTTTGTTCAAATCCTCCTATGGTTAAAACACCAGACCACGACAAATATGGAGTTTTGAGCTCAAATCTATTAAAGGGGTTTATGTGTAGCTAAAAATAGAGGAACATTCATTCCATTCTTTTCTTATTAGAAGCTGGATGAGCTTTGCCAAATGTGTCTCCAAAAATACATCTCCCCACCCCCTGTCAATAGCCATATTTGCTAACACCCCCAGCAGGGTAGATTATGCATTACCCAGTATAATAACCACAGTACAAGGGAATCCTCAATAAAATACCATCTTAGCTCAGGAGCACATAAGTACATGCTTTCAAGAATGAAGATTTTTAGCAGGGCAGAGTGGCACATGTCTTTAATCCCAGCACTTGGGAGGCAGAGGCAGGCAGATCTCTGTGAGTTCCAGGACAGCCAGGGTTACATAGTAAGAC
Organism: Peromyscus nudipes; assembly: GCA_902168325.1. Taxonomy (NCBI): domain Eukaryota; kingdom Metazoa; phylum Chordata; class Mammalia; order Rodentia; family Cricetidae; genus Peromyscus; species Peromyscus nudipes. Next base: position 2,253 of record CABHPH010158715.1, read on the forward strand.
CTTGTCTCAAAATAATAATAATAATAATGATGATGATGATGATAATAATTTAAAAATGGAGATGTTTAAAATGACTTTCCAGCAAGGTAACTAAGAAATGCTAGAAATGTACCAGAAGGGAAATTTAAGAATGTGGGCTGGCTCCAGAGAACAGAGAAGGTGGCAGCAGACAGACGAGGGCCCCAGTTATAAGAAACCTTCACTGATTTCTTACAAAGGCTGTCCTCAGCAGTAAATAAAATGCTACCAAATTCAGAAGCTAGACAGATAATAATTGAATCTCTGGCTTTTGAAAATGCTAATGCACAATGCAGTGGCTCCAGGAAGCTGTAGACCTTGTCTGCTTCTGAGAGGCCAAAGCCAGCCAGGCGGGAGCTTGACTCTTCATCTGCTTCTGCCCTCTTGTGCTTTTCTGTTTCATGAGTCTAAGACAAACAGCAGAGATGGGGAGATGCTTGGAGATGACCTCCCCAGCCAACAGCAAAGAGTCATTGCTTCGAGGACAATCTGCAGTGTCTGTGACCTCAGTAATACAAAGTACAATGGGTACAGTTATGAGGAGGACATTTGCATGTGACAGAAAATTTCTGTGCCACATGAGAAGCTGCCTTTTAGAATCACAGATAGAAGTCATCTTTTTTTAGGTGCACTTGGCTTTGCTTGTCCCCCATTTCCTGCCAGGACAGTCCAGTTGCTCTGGATGGTTCCTGCTAGCCCAAGTTTTTTTCTCTGTCTAAACCCACCCATTTTAAGTCCCTGTGGCCTTTACCCTGAGGTAGGATCTGATGTGGACCTCCTTTAGGTTCACCATTGAAACCCATTTGCACAAGATCCACAGACGCCACCATGATTAATTGCTTGGAATTAGTAGTGTCTGGTTTATGTTGTAGACTTCATAGCTTCCACCTTCAAGACCTCCCCTCTCAGGGGCCCTCTTGGTGGCTGCTATGTCCTAGATGTGGGTTGTCTCCCCAAATTCATTCATCAGAAACTTGATCCCTGGGTATAATCATATTGAATAGTAGCTGTTCTTTAAAAGGTGAGAACGAGTGAGAGAGGATTAGATCAGAAGGACACTGTCCTTTAGATTAATGCCTGTCTAGTGGGACTGGATAGCTACCTAAAGAGTAGGTTTTTATAAACCAGGTTTGTCATTCTTGGCTCTTTCTTGGCTCTATGATTTCTTTCTCACCTGTGATGTCTTTTATATGAATGTCTGCCCTGTGGTGGCATTTATGTTGGAGTCCTTACCAGAAGTTGGAGTTGGTATCATGGCCTTAGACCTCCATAAATGTGAACTAAATAAATCTTATTTTCTTTATAAACTGCTCAGCCACAAATGTTCACACAAAACAGACTAGGACTGTGGTTATGAAAATGTTTTGAAGCCGGGTGGTGGTGGCGCACACCTTTAATCCCAGCACTCGGGAGGCAGAGGCAGGCGGATCTCTGTGAGTTCAAGGCCAGCCTGGACTACAGAGTGAGTTCCAGGAAAGGCGCAAAGCTACACAGAGAAACCCTGTCTCGAAAAACCAAAAATAAAAAAAAAAAAACAGATAAAAAGAAACACAAACAAAAAAAGGAAGAAGAAAGAAAGAGAAAGAAAGAAAGAAAGGAAGAAAATGTTTTGAAACTAGATGAGGAAGAAAGTTGTTGACTTTGCAGACATACGGCTGAATTTACACTTTAAAATAGTTAATCTCATGTAAATTTCATCTCAATTGAAACAAAAGCTATGACAACTTCTCTCATTGCTGTGACCAAACACCTGTTAAGAAGCAGCTTAAGGACAGGCAGTGGTGGTGCACACCTTTAATCTCAGCACTTGGGAGGCAGAGGCAGGTGGATCTCTAAGTTTGAGGCCAGCCTGGTCTACAGAGTGAGTTCCAGGACAGCCAGGGCTACACAAAGAAACCCTATCTTGAAACCAAAAGGAAAAAAAAAATTAAGCTGCTTAAGGAGGAGAGTTTTATATTGGTCCATGGTTTAAGGAGATGTGGACCATTGTGGAGGGAAAATAAGATGTGGGAGGCTCCATGGCAGTAGAAGCATGTATCATCACCTGTGTCTTTACATGTCTATGGACCACAAAGCACAGACCACATAGAGACAGGCTATAAACCTCAAGGCTCACCTCAATAGCCCTCTACTCCACCTCCTCCTGAAACAGAACTACAAGCTAGGGACTATGCACTCAAACACATTAGCCTATTGGGAACACGTCACACTCAAATTATAACATTCTGCTCCTAGTCTCCCTAGGATCCTGGGATAATACAAATTGTTTTCAGTCCAACAGTGTTCAAAAGTTCAAAGTCTGCTCTGAAACTCAAGGCAAATTTTTAACTGTGAGCCCTTATAACAACAACAACAACAACAAAACAAAAACAAAAACAAACCCTAAATTACATGCTTCCAACATTCAATGATGCAGAATAAACATTCACATTCTAAAGGAAGCAGCATAGTAAGGAAATATAATATTAAGTCCTGTAGCTCCATGTCTAACATCTGGGACTTGGTAACATCATTTGGGCTCCAAAGGCTTGGAGTGGCCCTTCCCTTCCAATAATGTTACCTGTGACACACTCAATGCCTTTGGTTTTCCTTGGTAAATGTACCATATACCTGGCTTCTCTGATAGGCTGGGGTCTCCACTGTATCTTATGCATTATCCATATAACCACATACACACACACACACACACACACACACACACACACAGTCCCTTCAGATGCACCATGCAGGTTATATGATTGTGCTACTTGTCTCCAGTCTGAAAAGCTTTCCGAAATCCTAGTGCAAGCACAAACTACCTGTTTACTCCTGCATCCTGCATGCCTGCAAAACCAGCACCACACCCAAGTTCTTCTGTCCGTTCAAGATATAGCCACCTTAGACCATGGGCACAGCAGCCTCTATGCATCTTCATGGTTGCACTGCTGGCCCTGAGACTTGCTTTATGCAAATACTCTCAACAGAAAACGTTCAATTGAGTTTACAGTGTTACACCCTGGAGTCCAGTGGGTGGGAGCTTGAAGGCACTTTCCCTATTGTCTCTGTTCAAAAGCCAAGGTTTCTCCTTAATGGTGCCATCTTTTTAAACAGTTACCACCACTTCGTCCACTCCTGCTCCAACTCCAACTTTAATTGAGATCATAACTCCTTTCCACACCAAAGTGCATAGTTTTTCTCCATCTTTCCATTCAATTTTTTGCTTTCTATCATTGCAAATCTGGGTAAATGCAGTAAAGCAATAACCATACCATGTTATAAATATTACTCATGCTTAAAATTTCCTTTGTCAAATAAATTGGTCCATTACTTTTTAATTCAGCCTCACTTGAGGTTTCTGGATATAGGATGAATGTAATCAGGTTCTTTTGGGTTATAATTGCCCTCAAGCCCAATTCCCAATTGAGTTCTTACTCTCTTCTGAAACTTGTGGAGAATAATATTTCCCACACTCCTTTCTACTGGCACTTTGATCCTCTGAACTCCTTCCAGAATCACTTGTGAAGCTCTGTTGAGAATACTTTAAGGCTTCTCCAGTCCACAGCTCCAGACTCTTCCACATTCTTCCCACAAACTAATCCTAAAGGCCTAACAACCACACAGATAGTCACAACAATAATCCGACTTCTCTGTATTTTCTGTATTACTTACTTTGGGAATTACACTGACCAAAACTTAAAAGTAAACAACTTCATAGAGGAGAGGCTTGTTTTGGTTGATGGTTGGAGGGATACCATCTATCATGGTAAGGAAGGCACGGTGGCCAGCGTCTTTGGGAGAGTGGGAGCTTGCTGCTTCTGCTAATTCACATCTCTGCAGATCAGGAAGCAAAGAGTTGAAAGGAAGTGAGGCCAGGCTAGAAAACCTCGAATGCCTGACCTTCACAGCCTTCCAGAATACTGCCTCCAGCTATGAACCAGCTAATAAAACATGTAAGCCTATGGAGCATTTCACATTCAAACCATAATACTCTTTGTCAAGTCCTTCTTTTAGGCCGAGCCAGCTCCCTGCTTCAGTTCTTCTCCCTTTCTTAGACCCAGCCAGGTCTCTGTTTAGGGTGCCAACATTTTCTCTTATGAATATCAGCATTGTAGACCTGGCTATGAATAAGCATTCTATCTTAATGACTTATGAAGTGTGGTGAAGAGGACCTTGGGTGCAAAGAAATGTTTGTTTTTTCATGAACCACTAGTGTCTATGGAATTCTATCCCCAACAGGTCTGGAGGCCTGGGACAAAGAATACCTGAGAGCAGGCAGCTAGGAGTTTCTGGATCTAGGCATTAAGTGCGTTGAAATTCAAATGAAATTTTCTTAATTGCTAGCATTTGTATTGATAGCAGTTTACAAAACACTTTTCACCACGACTCCTTACTTTTTTTCACAACCACTCCAGGAAGCAGATTTCATCTTCATTTTAACAGATGAGAAAGCTGACACTCAAGGAGGTTAAGTGACTTTGCTCTCTAACAAGCAAAGAACAAGCCTTCCACGTCCCTGTGAGAACTCCCAGGTGGGAATCTGTGCATCATGTCCAAGTTTTCCTCAGCTGAGCACTGCCGTGGGGGTGGAAACTTCCTCATCATGCTAGTAGTATGTTTGTATTGCTATAAATGGGAGGTAGGGGTAGTATAGTTCATTCATATCCTGCTCCAAGAGAGCAGGTGGTCTCCACGAGGATGGCCAAAGCTCTGAGTTCCTGCAACTGTGTGTTGCTGGAACTCAGGAGCATGCACTGGAGAGCAGCTGGGTCATAGGCAGAGTCAGCACACTGGGCTCTGGAGTTGGACAACTCAGCAAGATGCTCAGGTTCACCAAGCCTCTGCTCTTGGCTGTCCTTGATTGTCTAACGGAGGCCGTGAGAAGACTAAATGAGAAAACGTCCACAGTTGTTGGCATCCACACAAGCAAGCTCTCGTCCACAGTCACCATCCCCTGTAACAAGTGAGTTTCGCATTAGCTGATCCTATGTGTTTTGTGATTTCTGTGGAACTAACTTAGTCTAAGTTGGATGCCTTTAATCTTATATATCAGAATCTACAGAGTGCTTAAAACACCATCATATTGAATGACAGATGTCATTCAATTTGAGTTTTTCAACACTTAGGCACAAAAGAAATTTACAGAATGAAGTTTAGTCATAAAAATATTTTCATATTTTTATCTATTTCTTTCTTTGTATGGTTTATCGAGACAGGGTTTCTCTGTGTAGTTTTGGTGCCTGTCCTGGAACTCACTCTATAGACCAGGCTGGCCTTGAACTCACGGACATCTGCCTGCCTCTTCCTCCCAAGTGCTGGGATTAAAGGCATGTACCACCAAGTCCAGCTCATCTATTTCACTTTTATATCAGATATATGCATATGTGTATATATAAATATAAGATATATCTATATCTGTATATGCATATATTGCATGTTTAGATATATGTATGTGCCTACATGTATGTATCCATAGATATACATGTCTATGCTGATATTTGTATACATGAACTGGACATATAATACATATATGACATTTCAGTAAAACTATTTTTATGACTTTAAAATTATATGTATATATATGTGCTAATGTTTTAATCTTAAAAAAATCTACTAAAATACAATAACTAGTAGATTAAAAACACTAAATAAGGTGTTTCTCTGTTAACGAAAGATATTTAAGAATATAGAAGAAATGACAATGTTTCTACTTTCCTCTTTCCTTTTGCTTTCTGAGGGAAAATAGAGGTGAGATAGTTTTCTAGAATTTTGAAAGCAAACCACATTTGTCTGTAATGACACGTTGAAGAAGCCGCCATTTTTAATAAACCTGACTAATGACTAAGTGTGAATAAAACAGAGATGTGAGTAACCAGGCAGAATTTATGTCATCCTAAAATTGGAATAAAAATCTATGATATGGAAAAATGCCTTTGGGGGTTTGGCCAAGTTCTTAAATCAGGGGCTGGGCATAATGGCTGCGCTCGGGATACAGCATCCAGTCACACAGAAAAAGCCTATTAAAAATTAACAAAATAGTTTTCGAGATGATTTTAAGCATTATGAATTGGCAAATGGCAATGACCAGCTGATCAGGTGACTGGTTTGATTCTTAATAGCCAGTTGTAAAGGAAATGGACCACAGCAGCTTTCAGGCACTGGCGCCCATCAGCGCAGAGATGGAAGTGTGGGGTACACTCCAATGTAAGGATCCGCAGTTCTCCAGGGAGCAAACACGAAAGTCTGTCTAATTTCTCATCAGTATTGAGTGTTGCCTAAGCATATCAAGATTAAGTCTGGCACTGGGAGGAGGGGTTTTTATTAGAGTGAATCTTAGAGTTGGAGACAGTAGGGTGAGAATCGCTGGTTTAATCATTTTGTTTTCTTATATCATTGTATTAATCATTGTTCCCCCTAGTCCCCGGTAGTTCCTGATGTTTTTACATGTTGGGGCCTGGCCCAGCTTATAGCGACTGGCACATCCACAATTGCTTCCTTGGTCAAGCTCTTACATTCTACACTGCGGCCCCTTCATCCCAGAGCAACGAGTCAGGCAGCTAGCAAGAAGGTCTATTCTCTGAAATTGCTCAAACTGGTCAAACCTAAACCGATTTATCTTGCCTCAGCCATTCCTCCCTGCAGAACCACCATAGTAAACCCCTGGTTCCAGAGCCACAGCTGCCAGCCCCCCATACCCTCCAGCATCTTCTTGGCACCAGGGAAGCCCCACCCACTTAAAGCCAAGATGTCCAGCAAGCCAGCTAAGGCCAAGGCCACCAAAAAAATTACCTCAGTGGGCTATGTTCAATGTCTTCACAATGTTTCACCAGTCCAAGATCCAGGAGCTTAAGGAGGCCTTCAACATGATTGACCAGAACTATGGCCGCTTCATTGGCAAGGATAACCTGAATGACATACTCTCTGGGGAAGAACCCATGGATGACTACCTGGAAGGAATGGTTAGTGAGGCACCAGGGCCTATTAGCTTCACCCTGTTCCTCACTCTGTTTATGGAAAAGCTGAACAGCACGCACACCCGAAACACCTTCACCTGTTTCGGTGAGAAGACCTCAGGTTTCGTCCATAAGGACCATCCTAAAAGAGCCACTCAGCACCATAGGCAACAGTTTCCTAGATGAGAGACTGGACAAGATGTACTATGAGGCACCTTTTGATAAGAAAGGCAAGTTCAACTATACAGAGTTCACCCACATCCCCAACAAAAGTGGCACCAAGGACAAAGAAGACAGCTAGGCAATCCTTAGCCTTCCCAGTGCTCAGGCCCCATCCCAGTTACCTCCTCAACATTCACATACTCATTGGTACCAGCTCCTTGTCATGGCCACCACCCTCCCCATTAGGGGATAGGGTTCCAGCTCTCAGGGAAGAAAATGAGCCTCAAGACTCACAGGGTGTATGGGGCAGCCTGGAGCAGGAATTCCTAGCCCTAGGAAGGGTCTCTGACACCCATAAGGAATGACCATAGTCTGGGGAGGGGATCCAAAGGAGGGACCAACATGCACCAAGGGGAAGACCCTGAAGATATGGGGCCTTGGTTATGCCTTCATTTTCTTGGGCTACTCCCAGGAAGAAAGCACCCCACGTCTTTCCTAGTTTCCAGCATCTCTGCAAAGACATACACATTCACCATGTCCCTTTAAAGGATGACAGTTCTCACTTATGCCTGTCTGGTCACCAGATCACACTCACCTCACCAGGGAGTGCTCAGAATGCACACATAAAAGGTGATTGTCTGAGGGGATTCAGTCTTAATAAAAGGCTGAGCATAGCAAAACAACAAAAACAAAATCCTCTGGCTCAGCAGGGTGGTGGTGGTGGTGGTGGTGGTGGTGGTGCACACCTTTAATCCCAGTGCGCAGGAGGCAGAGACAAAGGGATCTCTGTGAGTTCGAGGCCAGCCTGGTCTACAGAACGAGTTCCAGGACAGCAAAGGACAGCTAATGCTATACAGAGAAACCCTGTCTCAAAAACAACAAAACAACAAAACAAAAAACGAGGCTGGAGAGATGGCTCAGTGGTTAAGAGCCTTGACTGTTCTTCCAGAGGACCCCAGTTCAACTCCTGGCACCCACATGGTAGCTCACACTGTCTGTAATTCCACTTCCAGGGGACCCAACACCCATGGCAAGACACCAACGCATGTAAAATAAAAATAAATAAATTAAAACCAAAACAAACAAAAAATCCTCTGGCTCATGGTTTCCTTCTTCTCTCTACTTTCTGACATTCCTGGTGTATCACATTTGGCTCTGAGTGGCATATCACTCCTTAGGATCTTTTTTGATGGCTGTCAGTTTCTGATTTTGCCTTCTCCAAAACTGAATGAGAATAAAACCTATATTTAAAAAAAAAAACACAATATACATCAAAATGCCCCCAGTCTCAAACCACATGTATGAAAACGCCAAGCGTTCAGAGAAGGCAAAACTGAGCTGACTTTGAACTGTACAGTACAAAGTGTCTGGTGGCTGCTGACTTCTTTCACCAGTCAGGGCACATCGACCAATACCCAAGCAGAGACCCAGTGGTTGTGCATATACCTGTGGAATCTTCACCCCACATTGCACTATTGATTGCCCTGTGGTGGTGGAAACCCAGTGGGTGAGGCTGCTGGTAGGCAGGACGGCCAAGGCTAGGTAGGAGGGGCTAGAAAGGACACTGTAATCAGCAAGGACAAAATCTGCTTACTCATAAACTGGGGGAGCAGCAGAGGAAGAATCAAAGTGACCCAGATTTTCAAACTTTGGACTCAGGAAGGACAGAGGGACTTGGGTAGAAGGACGCTGGAAATATGGAAAGGGCTAGAAGCAAAGACTCATGGGCTTCGTCGAGGCATCTCTGCAAGCCCTGGTGACAGAAGCCAGCAGGTGCACCCTCAACAAGCATTTGTTACACTCGTTCCAGCCTCTGTCCCGAGAAGATAAAGCAATAAAGGAGTAAAGGGACCACCTCTTGCAAGCTAAGAGTCTGAGAAGAAACGTGATTATAGGCATGATGTTCTGTCATTGGAGAACATCGTGACCTAGGCCAAGGGCTCACCCGCACCTCTAGCTCCAGGAGTGCGTTTTACGTCTGCCTTGTCAACCTCCCTGCCGCTGGCACCAAGATGTCATTGGAGGTTTCAGCAGACAAGCCAGGGTTGGTTCTAACCTGCCTAGGAATCCTTAGGCACACATTCTCCCTTAAGTTGATAGATGTGTGTTGTTAAAGAACCACATACATGTACAGGACCAGTGTTTGTGAGTTTCCAGCATGTACAAAAAAAATAAAATAAAAAAAAAAAACAACCAACAACAACAACAAAAAAAAAAACAACTGCAGCTGTTGCTTGTTCCTGGTACCCAGGTCAAGTTGCCCTTTCACCCGGCTCCAAGGACCCTCCTCAGTTACCTGATGCACTAGGTTTTTACTTCCTTTCTGCCTGCCAGATAATTGCATTTCTGCCCCTTCTTTGCCACGAAGTGTGGTAGTCACAGGTCAATTAGAAGTGTATCCATGGGCAAAAAACATAGTGCACACTTACAACACGCTTTCAGCTTTTCCCACTGTCCATCCGCCTCCGCCCTCTGAAGCTGCAGGTCAGCATCTGTGCTTATGTGGGTAAAAGCTGTGGGTATTTTCTTGATTGGCCTAAATGCTGTAAGCAGTTCCGTCTAGCGTCTCTCATTAGGGCTGAATTTAGGTAGATTAGAGGTGGGGGGGTGGGCGCAGAGAAGCCAAACGGAAGGTAAAAGGTTTTCATCACTTAATAATGCCAATTTTATCATCACTTACAATAACTTCCATTAGGGTAATACGGCATTAAGTATATGTTGATTGCAAATAAGCTGGGTACATTTGCTAATTGTAAGGAGAATGATTTTTTTTCTTCCTATTTGAGTCGTAATTTCAAACCATCTCCACTTCCTAAAAGCAGGCCATATCAAAGGAAGGTGGCATAGAGACGGAAAATGAGATTTGGGGAGCTATTTGGCGAGTGACTGATTGCTCGATGGAAATAAACGGAGAATTCATCTTCAGAAATGAAGGATATAAATGGCTCGCTCTGGCTGATTGGCTCTCGCCTTCTCTCCCTCGGGGTCAAATTAATATGTTTACGACTGATAAGCGGATTTGGATCTCCGAGGATGTTGATGCTACATGCCGTTGCACAGTGCTGGGATCTCCCCTGAGCACATGGTCCCCACCAAGATTAAGCATAAGTTACCTGCCTCTGCATTTTATGCATTGTCCAATCGCTGTGAAGTGCTGGTTTAAGGAATAGGGAGGCTTTGGCGACATGATATTGTCATTTACGACTGCTACAAAAGTCCAGAAAAGTAGAGCTGGCCAGCTCTCGAGTGGCTGCCACTTCTCAGTGGGGGTAATGTCACCTCTGCTACACCTGCTCTATCAGTTCATATGGACCCAATTAAAATGATTTGTTTCCAATTTGATAAAAGACAACCCTGGCTGATTTGAAGTCTCTAAAATTATAAATGCCCGGAGCCCCTGAATAGAAAGTGGACTTTCTGAGACAGCTCCATTTGGGTTTCTGGAGCGGGAGATCATTTCTTTTCAGCCACAGACATTTTCTCATCTGTTTTTCACCAATATATTCAGATGTGTTTGACTTGGAAGGAATAAAAAAAAAATAACTCAAATTCCAATCTAAAAAGCAGTGCTGATAATTTTTCATTGTGTTGTGTTTTCAACCACAGTAATTCTTGCTTGGCGATGGTTTTGCTTTCAAAAGTTCCAGCCACCCTGTGGTCAACTGCAATTGGTCAATGGAAAACCCAGAAAGAAATGATGAGCAAGTTTTTTAATGTATGTTGTTCTGAGCAGGGTGATGAAGTCTTGCACCGTATTGCCCTATTCTGCTTGGGTACGAACCTGAGTTTTTATAAGGACGTGAAGATCAGTGTCACATCTGGCAAGACAGGGCTGATTTGAAGGGCTTGACCAGCTAGCCTCATCATCTCTATGCTCTGCTCACCTACCATCAGATCAATGTGCAGAAGTGCCCAAGACAGTCCATAGTATGGGGCACACTTCTCCATCACTACTATTGCTCAGAACCTGAGGGCCACCTGCCTGCTGATTATACATGGAGACATCTCTCAAGTTGCTCTAGCTTCCTTTCTACAAGTAAAAAAGCATGAGAGTAAGCTCTGTCTTCCTGCAAGTTTCCTGAGACCAAGCAAAAAAAATAGCATATGTCAAATTCTAACACTCCCAATGACCCTATGTTATATTAATTCCCACAGACACTGTTACTGTGTGTGGAATTTATCTGGATCAAAGTCAAGGAAGTGATCCAGGAGATCTTAGACCAAGAAAGTCTAGAAACTCCTTAATACAAGAGGTTTCCTTGAATTCAATCTTTCTCATTTACATAAAAGAATTAAATGTGCGCATCCTTTCTAGAGAAGTCCAGAGACCTGGTAGAAACAAGGTTTATACATTTATCCTGCACTGAAGATGGTTCCTGCTGCTATCTTCCGTTTCTTCAGACTGCAAGTTGTGTTTTAAAATCTATAATCAGTGGCTGGAGAGATGGCTCAATGGTTAAGAGTACTGGCTGCTCCTCCAGAGAACCTGGGTTCAATTCCCAGCACTCTCATAACAGCTCGTAACTGTTGTAATTCCAGTTCGAGGGGATCTAACATTCTCTTCTGGCCTCTCCAAGAACCAGGCACACACGCACATGGTGCGCAAACACATATGTAGGCAAAACACTTACATGCATTAAAAAAAAAAAAAAGAATGTGTACTGAACTTGCAAAGGACTGGAGCACCCTAGTTTGTAGCTCACAACTGCCTGTAACAACAGCTCCAGGGGATCCTATATTCTCTTTGGCCTCCATGGGCACTGCACTCACATGTACACTTCATTAAACATTAAAAACTTGCTCCGCAGCTGGGAGATAGTGGCACACGCCTTTAATCCCAGTACTCGGAAGGCAGAGGCAAGTGGATCTCTGTGAGTTCCACACTAGCCTGGTCTACAGAGCTAGTTCCAGGACAGCCAAGGCTACACAAAGAAACCCTGTCTTGAAAACATAAAAACAAACAAAAACTTTGCTTGGCTTAGCTAAACGGAAACACTAAGTTGAACTGGTTCTGGTGGTGCTGATGGTGCTGCTGTGCACCGCTACATCTAATCTTTGGGAGTCGGAAGCATAGGGATGCATCATCTTTTCGGGTTATTGAGTGTCTTTGCAAGGTGCCATGTGGAGCGGGGCTCAAAAGCACAACGCAGGCCCCATAGTTCCAACACTGACAATCTTTATATTAACAAGAACAGAGTTCTAATTATGTTAAATACTGCCAAAATTAGGCCCAACTGTTCAATTTTCCACGTGTTCTTCTTAATTAGAAATGAAATGAAAGAGAAAATGAAACCATCAAAATTACATAAATAAAAGCAGATGGAATCCAGTTTGGGGAGGTCTGCTCTGTAATAACATTCCCTTTAATAAAATCCATTGGTTAATTTGATTGATAAAAGCAGCGTTAAAATTAAATAAGAATTAACATACACTTGGGTAAATATTTGTAGCTTCCTTCATGTGCTGCCATGATAAAGGTAATTTAGCTTAAAAGGAAACCATCATCTCTCTTCATAACTGAGAAAGCATTACTAATTGTGTGTGTTAATATGGTACAATATGGGATTGAATAGAGATTTTTATCTTAATAACATCTCCATTAAATTAAAGACAGTGTTGTATGACAAGAAAGATAAGTCTGTTTATTCCAAAGGAGCAGAGCACATGAGCAACTGTGGAGAGATGCTGGAACTAACATTTGGGCATTCCAGCAAACAAGGGCATTTACAACTGCTGTTGTAAGCAAGAGTTTAGGTTTGGGGGGGATAATCTAGTTTCATTGCCAAAGGCGATACTTTAACTATGGCATAAAAGATACTGATCTTTCCCTTTCTGTGTCTGGTGGGTATTTTTGAAAAGAAGATGCTGAATGGGGAATGACCAAATCCCGTTACAATGGTATAACAGCCCCTCTGGGTTACTTTGCCAGCCTGTGGACACCAGCATGTGAGTAGCTGGGCTCCTGCAGATGAGAGTGAAAATTAAAGATTAACTGTAGGAATGATGGCGTGGGGCTTCAGTGCTGTGCCTAGTCCCAGAGCATCCTGTCTGTCACTTGTGAGTCAATCACATGCCCAGCCCACCCTCCTGTTCCATGGGTGCTGTCCTCAGCCATGTCCTCACCAGGATGGAGTGCCAGGATTCCCCCAGAAGCAGGATGCTAGTGAGCAGAAGCCCAGCCCTAAAGGAGACAAGGAAATCAGCTGGTAAACCCAGCTCTCTTCCCATTGTGGGTCTGGGAAGTCTCACTCTGGTTAACACAGCATTGCCACTAAATATTTGCCCTGGAGGACCAGGAGATCATGGAGCAGCTGTTTTGTCTGCTAATTTGCTTGGGTTTTTGTTGTTTGTTTGTTTTGTTTTGTTTTGTTTTATAACGTCAAAAACTGACTATTCAGAGGCTGTAGATCTGTTATGAACTCAAGGCCATTGAATTGATAGGTGATCATGCTCTCTGCCATTAACTTCCTGACTCCAGGAGTAAATACCCCCAGCCACACATGCATATGCAGGACCCCAACACATGTCTCTTAATGTTGCCTTTGAACAAGCACACACATGCACACACACACACACACACACACACACACACACACACCACATCTGATAAAAGACAGCATTATCATCAACAACCAGAGCCAATATTCAGGACAAGCTTAGCATGAAAACAGTTTGAGAATCATTATAAACCTCCTCCAAAATATGCTGTCAAGAAAGTCAGTCTGCAGAAGTAGATGCCAATCCTATTTTTATACCAGCCCTACTGAATTCTTGATATCCAGCAAAGCGGGGGAGCAGGGGAGATCCACAGCTTAACATAAAATGGGATGTGTAATAAAACCTCACTAACAGGTTAGTACCATAAGGAGACAGAAAACCTCTCCAGAGATCGCCACCTCTAGAATTCCAGAAAGAGATTCTGGATGTATTGGTCCGTGAGAGCGTGGGGAGCTCAGGCCTGAATTCCAGTGAGGTGGGAACACTTTCTAGTTTAAATGCAAGATTGCAGTATCTCTCTTTTAGGAAACACGGAGAGATTACACCATTCCTCTGTTTCATCCAGTGTTGAAAATGCAACACTCCAAACCTCCGGCTTCTCCCAGAGTGTCCGACTCCATCAAAGAGCGGATGCTGCGGCCGGATTTGTTTCCTGTAGAAGTACCACAATGCCATCATCTGTTCAGGGACAGAGAGGAACTGCCTTCCAAGCTGTTATCAGGAAACTGGGGTGTTGGAATACAAGAATGATTTCCATGGTAAAAACACTGCCAGCTATTGGCTCACACATGGGTTGAAAGACCAATAGCTATTTCTCAGGGTCCCAGGGGTCCAACATCCTGAAATGTCAGCATGGTGCAGAACACAGAACAAGACTTGGAGAAGATTCTGGCCGGCTCTGCATCACAGAGACAGCACAGATTCTGAAAGCCTCAGTCCCCTTGTAGGGAAGAACGGATGCATATATCAAGGCACAGGTCATCACATTTATGTCAAATCTGGACCACTTGGCTGTCTGAACCTTCCCTTCCCAAGACGCCACCTTTGGTCGAGTTACTATAAGTCCTCTCTAAGTGACAGATGTGTGCCTTGTACTTCAGCCATCAGGAAACTTCACACTGGTTTCTAGTTTCCGCAGACTCTACTCCATCAACCAAGGGCTTCATCTGTGGACTGTGACATCTCGGCTGTTTAACCATCATCTTGTCAATATGATTTTAATATTAGAATAACTCCGTAGTCCTCAAAGCAAAATTTGCATAATACCCTGGTTAGGGCTTGGGGACTATCCAAAGCAAGTCTCTTGGATGACATTCTATGGGGGATTTATGCTAATAGGTTGTCCAAATCTTCATCATAATTACAGGCCACCGCATCCAATGGCCTCGTCCCTCTAAAATCTAACCGACTTTTTATATGAATCATGCATTTTGAAACAATGAATGCATGCTTCTCTTGAAAAATGCTATTAACAATGGGGTGCTCCTGCCTACCCAGCATGTCACACCTGACTTTTTAACCCACTACACATTAGTACAAATGAATCATGGGCATAGACAGCCAAGTGCAAATTCCAAATGTTAAAAAATAGAATAGGAAAAAGACGAACTTACTTCTGAATTGCAAGGAAGGATAGGAAACAACATTGCAAATATACATTGTCCTTCTTTTTCCCTCCAAATCAGCACACATGAGACATTAACTGTCAAAACCGTGATTGTGTCAGCTCTCCTGAAGTCAGGCTTGAGCATCATTCTTGGGGAGACGCTGGAAGGCAGAGGTGTGGATTCTTCATCTTTTGGTGTTTCCACAACCGTGGGGCATAGGTAATTCCGGGGAAGTGATGGCATTCAGGAAAATAGAAGGTCATGTGACCAGGCAAGTGTGCCTTTGTTCTCAACGTATCAGAGAAATTGCTCCTATATATTCTTTATCTAGATTCTTAAAATATTAAAATTTTGTCAAATAGACTATCTCTCTAAGCATATTATATAGTTTTTTTTTTTGAGTCTCTTCAGAGCAAAATGTAGGTATAACAATTCCCTCTGTACTTCAGAATACATCTCTCATGGATAAGGACATTACTGTATAAAACACATTCAAATGCAGTTCCAAGAGCTACTTGAGAGATTACTACAAATCCTACAGCTTAAAAGACTTCTCTGGTATCCTGTAGCTTGTGTGGTATGAGGAGTCTGGGAGTGCCTAGCTCAGGTCTCTACACAGGGCTGCACAAAGCTGGAGTCAAGTCGTTAGCTGGGGTTGAGGTCTCACCTGAAGCTTGACCTGGGAAAAATCCGTCGTCTTCCTGAATAGAGTTCAGTCTGTACAGCAGTAAGGTAGAGGGCTTCAATTTCTTGCAGGCTATATCCTGGAGGCTGCCTTCAGTAGCTGGAGGTCACCATCAGTCCCTCCCAACGTAGGCAACCCACACATGGTAACTTGACTTTTCAAAACCAGCAAGGGAGTGAGAGACTCCAGCAAGGTGGTACTCCTTCTAGTCTTAGTTGAGGGGCTAAGAACTAACCCAGGGACAGTGTTTTCTCAGGCAAACACCTTTGCTGGGTCTGCTGCAAACGCCTCGCTGATTTCACTCATTCTTTCCACTCGCTGACTGTATTTATAGCTTGATCGTAAAAACCAAACTCAGTTTCTTAGATGTTCTTTATAGTTTATTACACTCGGTGTAATACAGAGCACGTGTGGCCTCGGGACCATGCAAGCCATTGTCCATTTGCCCAATGAGACCTCTTGGGCCACAACAAATAGGATCGTGATTCTAGTCACACGTTGGGCAACCAGAGAACCCGGTCGAGATGCCGGCTTTCCTGGCTTCCTCCCGAGTCTCTCATCAGTACCATTTGAGATACCCAAGAGAATCTTTTTAACAGAAGGTCTTCCATAGCCTCTCTGTGCCTTGCCTTGCCTAGTGTAGCTTGGCATAGGAGCCAGACATTTTGATCAAGCCCATGTGGGCATACATTCCTTACTAACAGTTATCAGTGCGGAGTTTGGTGGGTGGTCCCTCATTAACAGAGTCATGCTGGGTCCTGAGAGTTCTGAGCACTGGCGTGGCTAGTTTCCAATCTGCCCAACACACTTTTCAAATCACTGACCACCTGTGTGTAGCTTTGTGATTTAGTGGGGTATGTGGTATGTAGGTATCCAGTTTTGCCCTGAGGTTTTCCAAGTTTGTCCCTGTGAGAGTAAGCAGTATTGTTCCTCACTTCTTCGAAACCCAATAAAACTTTCCAAGAGATTAGTTATGAATAAAGTTCTGGGTAACTGAGATTTTAATTCATGCCCAAAATTTTTTTTTTGGCATGCTTCGTCTCTAATCATCACAACCACTTTGGAGGGAGAGTATAATCATTTCCTCATTTGTCAGGTGAAAAACCTGGTACAAAAGAGATAACCAGCTTGGTCTGAAGTCATACTATGGATGTGGATATGAAAGAGCTGGAAGATGAGCCCTGATTCAGGACAGAGCAAAATCTCTATCCCAGGGAATGCAAAGAACATTGTCAGGCCAAAAAGCTGAGGTTGAGAGGTCTCCCTGGACTCCCCAGCCCGGGTTGACATAAGTTCCCAGAACAAGAGTGCTCCTCAGTGCTTACCCAGACCGTTCCCTAGTCTCTCCCCAGCCTGTCTTTCTCCCCACCCTTTAATCCCCAAGAAGACTCCTCAGCCTAGCTTCAAACCCACTCTGCTCTAGGAACAACTTCTTGCTTCTCTAAAAGGACTGGCTTACACTTCTCTGCTGCTCTTTTTTAGCACATTTTTCTGGTAGGGTCAGACCTCAGTTTGGCTAGAGGCAGACAATAAGGCACTCTGGAGGTTTCCCTTTGCATGTTTTGGAAGTGTGCCCAGGGACTGCTATCTAAGAGCAGTCTCACCCTCTGATGTAAGTATTGCGCTCCATAGACTTTGACTCCCACCCCAGCATCTGTCCTGGGAAATACTTAGAGGCAGTACCTAGGAGTGGAAACAAAGGGCCACTCAGGGTTCAGCCAAGTTTAATCAGCACTGTGGGACCAACATCCAAGTAAAAAAACGTTTCAGTGACTCACAATAGGGCTGATACCAGGGTTTCTAGACGTGATTAAGAGATGACAAAAGTTAGAGCCAGGTCCCAACCCAAGACCTGTCCTTACTGGAAGCCGGACTCTAGGTACTTTACCTAACTTGGAAAGAGGCTAAACATTTGTGGCACCCGTTCGAAGTGGCTAGTTCATCCTGAAGCTAACAAAGCTTGTGCATTTTGTGTTTGTAGATTTTTTTTTATGATTTGTTTGAGGGGGTACCTCAAATGACACATACATGAAGACACCAATCCACTTTAGCCCCGCGTATCTGTTTTAAGAGGCAATCATTTTCCCCAAAGGAATCAGTGTAAGGGTGGAATTAACAGCACTGGTGGCCATGGATCCCGCAACACAGACCCAGAGTTCTTTGGAAGAGAACTATCACTGCCATATTTCTCCAGGCCAAGGCTCAAACTCCTCTCTTTTCATACCTGTCTGCTCCCATCTTGTCTAAGACCTGTTAGAAACTTGCAAAGGAAGAGGTTCATTTAGCCTCTGTTTCACAGGCAAGGGAGGAGAAGTTTGAAGAGATGAAGTCGTTTGCCCAAGGTGATGGAGCTACCTAATATTGGATCTGGGTTGTGTACTCTGATGTATTTCCCCTGAAGCCACCTGTTTGTCTCTGGAGCGTGATGCTCTATGTCTTTGACAATGAAAGGAAGTATATTTGGGTACAAGGTTGAATTACTACTCAAGTGTTGGTTAAATGGTGTCTACAAAGGTGGTAGCAGTTTACAGAGTCTCACTGTTAAGCCTGCCTCCTTTTCTGAGTTCTAGATCAAAAGGATTGACTTTTCCTTTTCATACCATCTCTTTGGTTACCAGCCAAAAGCCTGATGGTGCTTTCACTGACTGTCTCTCTCTTTCTCACCTCCAAATACATCTGCATGACCACCTCCATTGTTAACCTTCCTGCTTTCTTAGACCCTAACTCAAAAAGTCATGGCTACCTTTTCTCCCGATTCTTCTTGATAACTGCTGGGATTTACAGCCTGCCTGACCTGTGCCTACTCTCTCAAATTCAGATAAAATATTCTTGGAGTTTCCAAACAAACTACAAACAAAGAAATCTTGAAAGGTGAAATTTTAAGTTCTCCATTGCTCAGCTTCCTGATATGATTCCTACTCTCTGTGTGGCCAGGCTTAGCTCAGCTAGGAAGTTTTGGGTGTTTTCCTGAGTTGCTGCTGAAATAAATTAATAATAAAATGGCCAGTACTTGCTTAGCAGCTGGCTAGAGGTTTTCCTTTTTCTAGAATGAAATCGTTATCCTTTAATAATAATTTTTGACAGTTCTGGATACTCTCCAACCTTCATATTTCTCCAGTACAACCTCTGTGAACTACCACTTGAAAAAAAAATCTACCTGAAACAACCAGGCTGGACAGCAAAGCCTTCTAAACCTGGAAGTCACTTCATTTTGCTGAGACAAGGACTGTAAGCTTGTCCCTGAAGAGGCAGGCAGTGATACAGATCATCTCTTCAATGATGATTGCATCCATGGAAGATATACCCCCTTACTGTTCTAACCTCGTATAACTCGGAACTTAACCTGCCTCGTGCCTGTGGCTAGAATCAACAATACAAAGTCTACCTTCAAATGTGTTGTTCTTTCATGTTTGGGAGAATGGCCTGGAGAGAGTTAAAAAAATGTACTTCATTGGATTGATGCTGGGGCCAAAGCAGGGCTCAGAAATCTGACATATTACGCATCATGAAATACAGGTTTAGTATGATAGACTAAAGCACCTCAGTGCTTGCCCAGTCCTACCTGCTTCCTTTTGTGTGACTCTCCAGTCTTGTCTCTATCACCAGCAGTCCTCTGCACATCCTGGAGAGAAATGGGAAAGAGAGTAGGTGAGACTTGAGTTGGTGGCATCTGAACTGTGACAAAGTCTTGTTGAAGGCCTCAACTGACCTTGCAGTGAGCTCTGGAACAAGATGGCCTCTCAGAGATACCTGTCTTAGTTAGGGTTTCTACTGCTCTGAAGAGACACCATGACCACAGCAATTGTTATAAAGTAAGACATTTAATTGGGGTGGTTTGCTTACAATTTCAGAGGTTCAGTCCATTATCATCATGACGAGGAGCATGGAGGCATGCAGGCAGAGGGGGTGCTAGAGCTGAGAGTGCCACATCTTGTAGGCAACAGGAAATTGACTCACACACTGGGTAGTATCCTGAGCATAGGAGACCTCAAAGCCAGCCCCCACAGTGACACACTTCCTCCAACAAGGCCACACCCACTCCAACAAAGCCACACCTCCTAATAGTGCCACTCCCTATGAGATTTCAGGGGCTAATTGCATTCAAACCACCTCTAGAGGTGAGACTTGGCTTCCTAACCCTCTAGTCATTTGTCCTGGGAGTGTCCTGAAAGCCAAGAACCATCTTCTGGAAGCACATTCAGTGCTAAGATTTGACATGGTTTGTCCCTCAGAGGTTCAAGTTTTATAAGGAAAATTGTGTCCCCAGTATGACATGCTGAGATGGTAGAACCCCTAAGAGGTAGGACCTCATGGATGGCAATTAGATCATAGAGTCTTCAGCCTCAGAATGGACTAATGATAGGCTAATAGGACTAGGGAAGCTTTCAAAAGATTAGGTTCTTATAAACACACTTAGTACTTCCCTTAAATCCCCCCTCCCCATTCACTGCTCTTCGTTCTTATACATTTCTCCTAATATTGTGCTATCATTCATCAGGAAACTCTCACCAGAGCCAAGAAGACTCTGATGTTGTGCTCTTGAATTTCCAGAACTAAGTGAACCTATTTTCTTCTTTAGTTACCCAACTTCATTATAGCAACATGAGATGGATTCAGACACCCAGCATTTGAAGGAGTCAACCTTTCATTCGTGAACATGATCTGGGGGATGGCCTCTCACAGTCTAGTGAGGTTCTCATCACTATTCAGCTCTCTTGCTTCAGGACTTTGCATAACTTCATCACCTTTCCTATGACGGAGCAAAGCATTGGGCTGAGGAAATCTGCAGCCTTTCTTCAGGTTTTTCTACCCTCAAAGTCACACAAATAGGTTCTGCTGGCTGCTGTGGGATGTCTTTCCGTACACTGTGAATATGTGTTGCTATGACTGGTTAATAAAGAAGCGGCTTTGGCCTATGGTGAGTCAGGTTATAGCCAGGCAGGAAATCCAAGGAGAGAGACAGGAAAGAGAAAGGCGGAGTCTGCCACCCAAGGAACAATATGCCAGCAGACCGGTAAAGCCACAGAACACATGGCAAAGCATAGATTAATAGAAATGGGTTAATTTGAGATATAAGAGCTAGCTAGCAAGAGGCCTGCCATAGACCATATAGTTTGTAAATATTATTAAGCCTCTGGGACCGTGGGGCTGGGTGGGACCAGAGAAAGCTTCTGGCTACAGCTGGCTCTCTGCACAACAGCCATGCAGTATTTGAAAGCAGTGATCATCATGTAGGACCAGAGCATAGACGTGCCAGACGCATTCTTGCGGGCTCTTCTGTCTGAGATGGTTATTTAAACTAAAATTTATTCAAGAAATTTCTATACTCTAAAAAATTTCCCGTTAACCTTTATAATTAAGCCACTAAGTAGACCCTACCAAACTATCTTCTGTTTTCCCTAGAAAGAGAATTAAAGCTACTCAGAAAGTCAAATAAGTTGTCTCAGCCTGGCATCGTCAGTGGCTAAGCCAGAACACAAATACAGGGGCCTCTGATCCCAAGTGTCTCACAAGCTTCAGAAACATTCACTGTGAAAGCAGGGGCCAGGTTACATCGGAGGGATGTAAACTGGCTACCGTGGCCAGAGAAAAACTGCTTCCTGGTAGCCATGGGCCTGGACAACTCTGCTTGGAGGCAGAGCCCTCACTGAAGTAATACATAAAGCCTCAGCATGAGGCTTTGGCCATTTTCCTGCAGGCATTCCAACACTCCAGGGTTTCCTCAGCAGGCGGTCCTCAGGGAACCCTCTATCTGTTGTATTAGCCAGCCTGAAGCTTGTTTTACTGATGAAGAAATGGAGGCCCAGAGAAATGCAGTCAACGTGGCCAAGATCACTTCATGCAATTGTTCTTTTTCATTCCTGGGAAAATATCGTTCTTTTATGTTGTATGTTTAAGGACCTCCCCAGATGTCTCCATAAAAGCACAATGACACACTTCTCTTTGTTTCCCACAAAGGCTTTTCTCCAACATGGATGCTTTCATAGACACAGGCAGGAAATCCCAAGATCACAGAAAAACTAATTAGCAGACATGGAGATGTCCTCAACCACATCTTACGGTATCCTCATTGCCAGAGTCCTAACTATGATTGGAAGATCATAGCCACCTCACCCTCAGATTCCAATATGCAGGTGGTGCAAAGATTCCAAATCATGTTATTAAAACAGCTGATGGAACAGACCATGCAGTTTGGATCTCAGTGGTACCCCCAATCTAATCCCACTGCTCCTGGCATTGAAAGGCCACCTTGTCAGCCAGAGAAGATGGATTGAGGGATGACAAAGACCCCTATGATGGGGGGCTGTGTTTCATGTCTGCTCACAAAAGTTTGGCCATCCCTTTTATCCAAGTGTCCTACGGTGCCTTCCAAGGTCACTGCTTATCTGTTCTGCCTGCCACCAGGGTATCTTTTCTTCTTGTCTTTCTCCTACACCCACCCCTGCACTCTACCCCCTGCTTCTAATGCAGCCATTTGCTCGGTCACTAGAACCCTGAGTATACTAGAAAGTCACAATTCTGATGATTTTAGCTTTAGTATGAACCAAGCCCTTAGGTAGGCAATGACCTACATACTGTTTAATATGGAAATACAAGAATATTTATCTTTAAAAGCTCCCTGACCTACTTTCACGGCCACTGTCACAGGTGCTCTTGGGTAAGGTAGGTTCTTGATGTCTCTGAACAGTGCACATGCTAAGATCATTAGCGTTTCTCTTCTGCAGTAATCCAGTCAAAGCATGCACTACCAGCCTCCAGCAAGGGCCACTCTTGCAACATGCCTTAATTCATTTGTCAGAAGGCGGCCTATGTTAGAACAGAAAATTCTCAAGCATGGCCTCATGACATACCAATCTCATGCATCCTCTGCCAGATGTGGCCTCTGGGGGCAAGGGACTATGCTAAACACTCTAATGTTGTGTTTACAAAAGGAATGCTTGCCATTCTCTTTATGTCTCAGTAGGTCTAGGAAATGCTTCAAATTCATTTTTTAAAGATAATTATGTCATACTGGAAAATACTGACTGTGATGTAAAATCTATTTGAAGTAAGCAGGCGAACTCTGTCCATACAGGTACAGCTGAAGAAACATAGGAATTCAGGAACCCGTGCTGGAGTCCTGGTTCACTCATTTGACACACATGACCTGGGATAATTATCCCCTGTATGTTCTACTATCTCCTTAGAAATGGAACCCACATCCATGCCCTACTTTGCTTTCTATTGCTGAGATAAAACACCACGACCAAAAGCAACTTGGGAGGAAAGGGTTTATCTGGCTTCCACATTCCAATCACAGCCCATCCTGAAGGGAAGTCAGGGCAGGAACCTGGAGGCAGGAACTGAAGCAGAGGCCATGGAGGAAGACTGGTTACTGGCTCGCTCCTCATTGTTTGCTCGGCCTGATTGTCTTGCCTAGAACCTTGAGCACAATGGTGAACAGTCGTGGTGGGAGCAGATATTCATGCCATGTCCTGGATGGTACGGGAAGTTTTTCACCTTTACGGCTGGCCCTGGGTGTTCATGGGTGCCCTTTATGAGCCTAAGGACTTGCTTTTCTGTTCTCATTATATTGAATGTTTTTATGATAATGGAGTGTTGAATACTGCCCAAAGCACTCTTTGCTTCTATTTACCCAGCTATGTGGGGTTTTGTTCTTTAGCAATATGCTGTATGACACAGATCTGTTATGGAATGTTAAAACAACCATGCATTCCTAGAATAAGCCCT
Organism: Peromyscus nudipes; assembly: GCA_902168325.1. Classification (NCBI taxonomy): domain Eukaryota; kingdom Metazoa; phylum Chordata; class Mammalia; order Rodentia; family Cricetidae; genus Peromyscus; species Peromyscus nudipes. Next base: position 25,883 of record CABHPH010158715.1, read on the forward strand.
GCCCCTCCAGTGTGGTTAATTTTATGTGTCAATGTGACAAGGCCGCTTGTTGGGCGCTCAGATACTTGGGGAAACATTAGGTCTGTGAGGGTGCCTCTGGAGGAGGTTAAAGTTTGAATGCGTAGACTAAGCAAAGCAGATTTCCCACCCCACTGTGGGTGGGCCTCATCCAACTCATCCAAGGCTTGAATGGAGTAAAAGGCTTAGTAGAAAGACTTTTCTTCCTCAGCCTTAGGAGCAGAGACATCTGCCTTCATTTGCTATTGACATTGGACTTGACTCAGGCTGGAGCTGTTCCATTGACTCTCCCCAGTGGGAACTCCTTAGCCTCCCTGACTGCAGGAGCCAAGTTCAGACCTTCCTGAACTATAGTTACTAAATTCCTACCTGGAACATTCTCCTCCCCCCACCCACCCCCATTCTCCTAGTTTATTCCTAAGGGGACAGTTTGTGAAACTGTCTCCAGATAATTGGACTTTTCTTGTCTTGACGTCATATAGATCTCGTCCCCCAGAAAGATAACTATGCCGAGGAGGGCATAGCCTTTCTGGCTTCCTCCCCTGGCCAAGCCACCATCAGCTCTTACCTAGGTGTCTGTAGGAGTCTCTTTGAATTTCTCTCTGTTTCTACCCTTGCCTGCCTCCTGTTCTTTCTCATCACACAGACCACAGAGCAGCCACACCTCTCCACCTCTGACAGGGTCAGTCCTTTCCATAAGCACACCCTTTCCTGAAGGGATCCAATTGTCTTCGAAGTTGTAATCCCTTCCATCTGGCACATTCTTTCCCCCTCCACAGAGGGCCTCCAGATTCATTCCTCTAGTTCAAATATTTATGTCAATGTTACATTGAAAGTGATAGCATCCCAAAGATGTTATTGTCTCCTAAAATACCCTCTGGTCACCACAGCTTTGCATGGGACTCGGTTCCATTATTCTTCCTCTTCTCACTAGACTGAATGCTACACGAGGGCAGGCGTCTTGCTATTTGCTCTCTGCTGAGATTTGGGCTTAAGTGTGTCCTCATAAAGCTTTGTGCGCTGGAGGCTTGGGCTCCATGGTGGGGGTGTCTTGGCAAAGGTAAGTGCTTCCTGTTAACTGGAAGCTAACTACTACTAAGATTGCTTTCCCACATGCTCCCCTGGAGGTTCCACCATTTCAAGGCATTGCTGTCTTTGTTGCCAAAGGGCTGGAACGTGGAAGAAGCTACGTGAAGGTGATCATCTGAATCACCTTGTGTATCTTTGTCTTCTCCTTTACTTAGACTCTAGTGGGACCTGCCACTATCTGTTGCTTATGCCCTAAAATATCTGGCCTTTCCCTCTGACCTGGTAAAACTCCACCCAGGATGAAATCCACCCTTTGCATACATGCAAGTGAGCCACCGAGTGGGGCTGAAGAGAACCACGTATCATGCCAACTCCAGGCTGGTCCTGAGTAGTCTGCCTGCCACTGTTACTCAGGCTGACTAAACCGGGCTCCTATCCTAGCCCACACTTCTGCTTTGTGTAGGGTCCCATGCCCTCCCATCTCTCCTGAGATCTTTACTACAGGAGTTCTACCCCTTACCCCACCCCCATCATAATTTTCTTTCTGTCTATAGGAGAATGTACTCACACTGAAATATCTCCCAATTAAATTTTAAGAAAGGCTCTCTTGGAGCAAGCACATTCCCCTGGGAACCATGGCGTGTCTCTGCTGTCCATTCTGGCCAAGCTTTAGTCTCTACTTCTTCTTGAATCTCTCTTCCTCCCTCTCCAACGTGACCTTCACTCTCATCATTAGCTCTGCCAGCATCTCCATGTTTCACCCATGCTCAGTTCCAAGCCTCCATCTAATTTCACTATTTCTTCCTGACAGCTTTTTCTTTACCTGCTTCCCAGGACACCAGCACCTCTCTACACTCCCTCTATCTTAAGGTCCCTTCTAGATTGTTTCTCTTCATGACTCTAACAAGGGTGTGGTTCCCAGACCTTGGCTCCTCTCTCTCTCTCTCTCTCTCTCCACACACACACACACACACACAAATACTGTCTGTTATCAATCAGTATGTCTAGAACAATCCTTTTATGGGAGGTGAGGGATTAGGGAAGCACTGTGGATAGGAGACAGAGCCTCATGCATGCCAATCATGTACCCTGTCAAAGCTACACCCCCAGCCCTTGTTCACAGCCTTCACATTCAGGTCTCTGGCCCGGAGCACTTTCAGGGCTGGCAGACTCACAACCAGAGCCATCTTGTTTTCGCATGCCTTTGGCTCAAGCATCATCTCCAGCTTCCTATGTCCAGAACAGGGCTCTGGAGCAATTGTGCCTGTTTTTACTTCTGAATGAATATCTGTTGTTGTTGGTTTTTACTCTTTTGGGGGTCCTGCCACCCAGCTCCCCAATAAATCATACAAAGTTATATTCCTACTTATAAATGCCCAGCCTTAGTTTGGCTTGTTTCTAGTCGCTCTCCTTAACTTTAAATTATCTCCATCTATCTTTTGCCTTGGGCTTTCCCCATTCTCTTACTTCTGTAAATCTTACTCTTACTCAGTGGCTTGCTGTGTAGCTGGGTGGCTGGCCCCTTCTTTTCTTGCTCCTTCTTTGGCAACTTCCTCTTCCTCCCCAGATTTATCCTTCTATATATTCTCTCTGCTTGCCAGCCCCGCCTCTCCTTTCTTCTGCCTTGCTATTGGCCTATTCAGTTCTTTATTAGATCATCAGGTGTTTTAGACAGGCACAGTAACACAGCTTCACAGAGTTAAACAAATGCAACATAAACAAAAGTAACACATCTTAAAACAATATTCTACAACAAATATCATGGGTATTAAGCAAAGACAAGCAAGACCAACCAACCAACCAACCAACCAAACAAACAAATAACCAACCAACCAACCAAACAAACAAACAAATAACCAACCAACCAACCAACCAACCAAACAAACAAACAAACAAACAAACTGTGTTTAGTCATTTTTGACTTCCCTTTCTTTCCAATATTATGATCAGTCTATTCTCCAGACTCCGTTAAAAATTTAACCACTTACCATCATCTTCGTAGGAATATTGCAAGGGTCTAATTGACCTCCTGGCTTCCCCTTATGCCCCCTATAATCTATTCTAAACAGCAGATAGAGTGCAGGGGCATTTGCAAAATGAAGCTGCATCATCCATACCATGCCACCCCTCTATCTTAAGTCCTACAACGGCTTTACATCTTCTTACCTTGGCCATCTATGTGATCTCATTTCACCCACCTCCTTTTCACCTGCCACATGTCAGACCCAGTGGCCTCCGTCACTTCTCTCTCACACTTGTGTAAGGGCCTTTACATCTTCTGTACCCTATGCTTGGATTCTAATCTCACCAATAGCTACCTGGCTTGTTCCTGGATTCTTTCTGGAGACTGGCTAAGGACAATCTCTGTAAAACAAAGTGTACTCTACTTCCCCACCCATCCTCATTTCCTTCCACCATTTTGTTTCTTCACAGCACCCTAGTCCTGTCGATATGTTTACACTTACCCGATCAAGGCCTGTGTCTGCTGCTGCTTCTTCTTCATTTATTATTTGTTTGTTTGTTTGTTTGTTTTTTGAGACAGGGTTTCTCTGTGTAGCTTTAGAGCCTGTCCTGGAACTCACTCTGTAGCCCAAGCTGGCCTTGAACTCACAGAGATCTATCTGCCTGGCTCTGCCTCTGGAGTGCTGGGATTAAAGGAATGCACCACCACCACCCGGCTTGTGTCTGCTTCTTACGGGGGAGTGTATTCATTTCAAAGGCAGTCCTTCTGTCCATCTGAGTTACTTCTACAGACACAGTGACTGACACAGAATCCACCCTCTTTCCACGGGCTGTATGGATATGAGAAGTCACCCCAAAAACTGCTATTCATCAACAATCCATTCCCAACGGCAGAAAAAGGACTCAGTGAATTCTAGCTGGGCTTCCTGAGGGAGGGGCACAGTCATCAAAGTGGGAGGGATTAATCACAGGTGCTACCCAAAGCGTGCAAACAGTTTTTAAAAATAGAGTTCTGACTATTAAAAGATACACTGGGGATTGGGGGGGACAGCTTTTAGTCACCTAACAGCCTAGGAAAAGCAAATTAAAGGAACTCCAGGATACCAATTTCCTGGTACAAAATTAGCACATATTTTCTTTTAAACACAACAGCACTGGGCTGACCTTTCCTCCATGGGATGCAATTTTATGTAACATCTTTGGGAAGAAACCGGTGAAGCTTGTTTGCATCAGAATGCTCTTTCTTCTTGCTCTGGGAATTTTCCTGGGAACAGCTTTCCAGAATATATTAATATCAGGGGAGTGAAGGACAAGAGAGGTAACTACACCCACGGTAAAGGCATGGAAAGCATGTTTATTAAGAGGTAGCCACACAGGGTATGGAAGGTGCCACACACTTCCTGAAGGAGCCCATGGAGTTTTGACTTCTTCCCAGAACCCACGGACTTGATGTTCTCTGTCTGTGTTCCAAAGGCTCAGTTATGTTTCTCTTCTAAAAGTGCTTGATTTGAGCTCTTCCAATTATAAACAAACTGCTTACATTTCTCCATGGTTTCCCGACTGCTGTCTTCAGTATCAGCGGGACATGCAGTTATTGTTTGAACATTTTCAATGTGTTTAGCTGTACAGAGGAATGGGCTCATTGCAAGATTTTCAAGTGTGCAGGTAACACACTTTGTTCATATTCACATGTCTCACCTGTCTTGTCTCTCTCTTCTCCCCTCTTCCCTGTCTCCTTCTCTTACAGTCCTCCTCCTTCTGGGATGTTGTTACCCCAGTGGATTTCATCTGTGAAAGAAAAAAAAATACAGTACGTGTCTTTTTGAGTCTGGTTTATTTTATTTAACATCATGATCTCTAGTTCCATCAATTTTCTTGTGAATGTCACAGTTTTGTTCTTCCTTGTGGCTAAATACTACTCCATCTGTATACACTTCCTTTACCCATTCATCTGGGAATGAGTACCCAGGGTGACTCCATAATGTCTTTTGTGACTTATATCATAGTAAACATCTATACATACAATTATTTAAGTGCATGTTAGAGGTTCTATGCTCAGTTTTTTTTATAAGTAATAATACTTAAACTCTACTCATGGGTATTAAAGCATGTGAAATATTTAATTTTTTACCACAATGCATCCTTTTTTTTTTTTAAATTAGAAACAACCCATTACTGAAAAGTATGGTCAAAAGGAAAAACCTCAGGTCAGCTAAGCTTGTCTTCTCAGGATCAGTGCTGAAAGCTGGTGGGATGTTGGACTCTGGGGGTCTGCAAGAGGGCTGGGACATCGAGAGGTCCAATCAAGTCTCCTCTTTACCTATGACCCAGAAGCAGGTGAGTTGAGGCCAATACCGAGTTGCCAGTAGCCACATGGTACCCTCAGGCTGTAAGTACTAAAGTACTGAGTCATACTCGTGTGCACCTGCATTCAGAGCCCAGCTTCAGGTTACCAACGGTGAACTGTCCACTGACTTTCACTCAGGTCATTTAAAACATTTGAGATGGCTGTAGATCTAAAGTGACACAGAGAGGCACTGTGCCACAACGCCCCCTGTAGTTACATTTGGCAATCCAACAGTACATTATCACAGCCATGGATCAGATCCAAGGGTTTTGATAGGATTGCTCCAGCTTTGTTTGAACTTGTGGGTGTGTGCACATATACGTGTGTGCCTAAATATTTGTCTGTGTGTGCTTATGTGGGTGTGAGCATGCACACTTGTGTGTGTGCCTATATATGTGTGTCTGGGTGTGCGTGCTCCTCTGTGTGCCTCTGTGGGAGCATGAACATCTGGGTGTGTTGTATGTGTGCCTATGTGCATGTATGTGTGCCTGTGGGGGTGCGTGTGTACCTATATGTTGGTTCTGTGCAGTTTTTTTGTTTTGTTTTGTTTTGTTTTTCGAGACAGGGTTTCTCTGTGTAGCTTTGCACCTTTCCTGGAGCTCACTTGGTAGCCCAGGCTGGCCTCGAACTCACAGAGATCTGCCTGCCTCTGCCTCCCGAGTGCTGGGATTAAGGTTCTGTGCAGTTTTATCACAGTTGTAGATTCATATGTGTATCATAGCAGGCAAGTCCCAGAAGAGCCCCCTGACCACAATGACCCTTATAGACATGCCCATTTCCTCCCCGTGACCCCTTTCTGTCCCTAACCTCTAGCAAGCTCTAATTTGTTTTCCATTTCTATAATTAGTTCAACCAAATTTTGTGAATGAAATGATATAAAATAGAACCACTTGGAACGGACTTTCCCCTCCCTTTCTAGTCCCCTACATCCACGGGAGGGATTTCCCAAGTGGTCACACATATCCGTGTTTGGTTCCCTGCTGTGGGATGGTCTGTATGTCAAACATGTTGCTTATTGGTCAATGAATAAAACACTGATTGGCCAGTGGTCAGGCAGGAAGAAGTATAGGCGGGACAAGGAGGAGAGAATTCTGGAAAGTGGAAGGCTGAGCCAGACGCTGCCAGCCACCGCCAGGACAAGCAGCATGTAAAGATGCTGGTAAGCCACGAGCCATGTGGCAAGGTATAGATTTATAGGAATGGATTAATTTAAGATATAAGAACAGTTAGCAAGAAGCCTGCCACGGCCATACAGTTTGTAAACAATATAAGTCTCTGTGTTTACTTGGTTGGGTCTGAGCGGCTGTGGGACTGGCGGGTGAGAGAGATTTGTCCTTACTGTGGGCCCGGCAGGAAAACTCTAGCTACAGTTCCCTTTGTTGCAGAACAGCACTATGCGGCGTGGCTGCATCAGTTTGTTTAACCTTTCACCCACTGAAGGGCGTTCATTATCAGTTTTGTGCTATTACCGAAAATAGCCGCACGAGCCTTGGTACAAAGGTTTTATTAATGACCTCTGGTATAAATGCCTGGTCACATGATCATTGTACATCTAGCTGTTTTGTTTGTTTGATTAGCTGTTTGTTGGTTTGTTTCATGAGATTTTTTTTTTTTTTTGAGACAAGGTTACCAGGCTGGCCTTGAACTCCTGATTCTTTTGTCCTCGCTTCCCCAGGGCAGGGATTGCTGGCGCCCAGTTTTTGGGTGTTGAGTTTTCCTAAAACCTGGCAAACCGTTTGTGGAATGCTGGTACCATTTTGTGCTCCCACCAGCAACATATGGTATGAGTGATTGTATTTCCTCCTCTCCTTGCCAGTATTTGGTGTTGGAAGCACTTTTTATTTGGGCTATTTTGATATGTCTGTAGAGGCTTTAATTTGCATTTCTCCCAAAGTCAATGAGGTCAAAGGTCTCTTGTGGTTTATTTGTCATCCGTACACTTCTGGTGGAATGTCTCTTTAGATCTTTTACCCATTTTCTAATCAAATCGTACATGCACGGGTGCTTCTTTAGAGGGCTTGTTTAAATGGTGTGTACATGTGTGCTACTTTGGCGGGTTGATTTTTTTTTAACTTGACTATCATTTTAGAGAGGGTTGGGGCTTGTAGCAAAGTAGAATGGGGAAAAAATAGAGTGATGTGGGGCTGGAGAGATGGCTCAGAGGTTAAGAGCACTGACTGCTCTTCCAGAGGTCCTGAGTTCAATTCCCAGCAACCACATAGAGGCTCACAACCATCTGTAATGAGATCTGGTGCCCTCTTCTGGCCTGCAGTCATACATGCTGTATACATAATAAATAAATCTTTAAAAAAAAATAGAGTGATGTAATAGTCTCTCCCCATAAAAGCACTCCGAACCTCTTCTGGCCACCATTCCCCACCAGGCTGGGACCCTGTTGCTATGGGTGAATGTACACAGATGCATCACAGTCACCTGAAGCCCATGGCTTATGTGAGTTTTTATCTTAGTGCTGTACTTTGTGTGGTTTTGTACAAAGGAACGGGGACACGTACCTGCCCAATGCAGTTTCAAAGAGTAGTCTCACCATCCTAAACTTCCCCTGTGCTCCACCTAGTCACCCCACCCCACTCCCTCGCCATAACTGCTGGCAAGCAGCCACGGAGCGCATGTCCACATGCATAAGTGTGCACGTGGAGGTGAGAGGACCAACTTCACTGCCATTATTCAGGTGCTGTTCAACTTGGTTTTTTGTGGGATGGGGTCTCTCATTTGCCTGGAGCCTGCTAATTCATCTAGCGGTGCTGGCTGGGGAGCCCGAGGGACCTGCCTGATCCGCTTTCCCGTTCCAATCAAGCGCCACCACATCCAGATATTCCTTCGTGGGTTCTGGGATAGTGTACGCAGGCCCTCATGTCTGCGAGGCAAGCACTTTCCCAACTGAATTATCACCAGAGCCCACCACTGAGGTGTTTTTAAGTCTCTATCACAATTCACTGCTGGTTTAGTAATTCCTCAATGATATTTGCTGTTGAACATCTTTATATGTGCTTTCCATGCCCCCCCCCCCCCGCCCCTGTCTGTATAGGTTTTTCCATATTTTAAAATTGATTGTTTTTTTTCAAGACAGGGTTTCTCTGTGTAGTCCTGGCTGTTCTGGATCTCACTCCCTAGACCAGGCTGGCCTTGAACTCACTGACTCACTGAAATCCACCTGCCTCTGCCTCCTGAGTGCTGGGATTAAAGGCATGTGCCACCATGCCCAGCTTGAGTTTTTTTCTTACTGTTGAGTTGTGGAAGATCTTTGTATCTTGGATATTATTTGTCAGACATGTCTTTTGCGTATTCTCTCCTGGCCTGTGGCTTGTCCTATCATTTCTTGATGCTATTTGTTTTTTGTTGTGGTGGTGGGTTTTTTGGTTTTTTTTTTTTTTTTTTTTTTTTTTTTTTGCTATTTGGTTCTGTGGTACTATTCCTCCAGAGGCTGTGTGGCTGGCTGGCTTGGAAATATTTTCTCCCAGTTTGTAGTTAGTCTTTTCATTTTCCCCATCAAGGTCTTTTATAAAGAAAAAGTTCTTAGTTTTTCTAAAACCCCAAGTATCACTTGGATTCTGCTATTTGGATTGAATCCTAGATTCCAGAAATTTCTTCTTCATTGTAAGAGGCAGCCAAAGAAGGAGGTTTGCTCTGCTCAGCGATTGGCAAGCCGGGGAGCAGCCCAGTAGTGTGGTTCCATCGCTGTATGCTTTCAACTCACGGAAGAAAACCAGCTCAGGCGCCATGTTTCCTTCTCGTCTCCCAGTGCTGTACAAGGTAGAGTATCTCAGGCAGCCTGGTCGCCCCTGGATGAAAGAAGAAACAATGTCCAGAGTGGGGTCAGCCAGGGAAGGCACTCCTTTACTGTGGGAGGAGCTCTTTTTTCCCCACCGAAATGCAAGGAAGCTGGGTGGTTCTCAAGGATTCTGTCTTCAGAATCCCTGGCCAGAAGAAACCTCTGGTTCCACAGGCCTGAAACTCCCCTCTTGTCCTGAGACACTGGTGGCAGGGTGACCAGTGAGAGTCCTCTTCCCCAGGAAGTCCTCTGCAAATGCAATGGACACAGAGTCCAGACCCCCACAAGCCTAGGACAGTTCCTTCCAGGCAGCTCTGGGCATCCCTGGAGCCTCATCAGTACCAAATAAACCCAGTAGAACTCAACAGCCAGAAAGGCTGAGAAAACGAAGTCGACATTGTGAGGACAGCCCATGCAAGTACCCTGTGCCCCCAAACCCTAAAACAGGAGTCTCCTAACACAGCAGTCAAACTGTCTAGGATACAAAAGCAACAATAACAAAATTACCACAGAGCCAGGAGCATCGCAACTTTAAAGAAAGAAAAAGAAACCAGGTCTTATCAGTAAGTGAGATAAATTGGATGCTTGGGGTTATGCATATGACATGGATTTTAAAGCCATCATCATAAGCATGCTTTGACAATCCATGACAAGTTCTGTTGACAGACAAAACAATTTAAAAACCTCAGCGAGGAAATGAAAGATGCATAGATAAACATACATAATATTATATATTACGTACAATATATCATACATATATTATATATGTATTTCTAATGATATCTATATTATGATATATATATAATTAGAAACTATAAAACTGAAAATGTTTTGTTATCAGGTTTATAATGAAAAAAACAGCATTGTATGGGCTCCATAGGAGAGTGGGATGAATGAGAACGGAATTGGTAAAAGAAGAAGTGCTAATGGGTGAGGGGTGGGGGAGAGAGAGCTGAAGCCTCAAGGACCTGTGACAACAACCAAAGATCCATTCACTTTTGTAGGTTAGCCCCAGAGGACCCTGGAGCTGAAAGAGATTTCAAACAATAATGGCTAAAAGCTCCCCCAAATTTGGCAAAAGACACAAAGCTCTAAAAGCCATAAAATGGAGAAGCCAAGTAAACTCCCAATAAAATGCACTCACAGACGTCCATTCCGGAACAAAATCATAACGAAGCTTCTAGAAAATAAAGATGAACTAAAAATCCTTGAAAGCAGCTGGAGGAAAATGCCGCATTCCCCAAGGCGAGCGCTAACCTGAAGACAGCGAATTTCTCATCCCCGGGACTCCAGGGAGGCAGGAAGCAAATGGCCCATTTTTCAAATTCTGAGAGAAAAGGACTGCCAGCCACAAATTCTGTATCTGGTAAAACTATCCTTCAGGAGTAAATGGGAAACATGCTGTTTGTCAAATGACAGAATGCCCAAAGAATTTGCAGTTTGAACTGCCGAAGCAAGCTTTCCGAGTGGAAGCCTCATGGTAAAAGAATCTTGGAGCATCAAGAAGAAGAAAGAAAGGGGAAAATAAAACAGTAGAAAGAGAACTTCTACTATTTATGAACAGTATTTATGAATTTCATAAATTGTGTTTGACTGTGGAAACAAAAATTTGCCATTTCATACCTAAGTCAGTGTAGGGGGTAGAGGAAGTTCACTGGCCGTGAGGTGTCCACATCCCACTTGGTAGACTATAGACACCGGTAGACTCTCTGTCACATGTGCATGCTGCGTGTCATAGCCTCGGCTGTAAACTGACACACAGAGTCACCTGGGAAGAGGAAACCTTAACTGAGGAATGCTTTCCATCGGATTGGCTGGTGGGCATATCTGTGGGGCATTTTCCTAATTGCTAATTGTTGGGGGAGGGCTCAGCCCATAGTTGGCAGTGCCATCCCCAGACAGGTGGGTCTGGACCTTTTAAAAAAGGTATCTGGCCAGGTGGTGGTGGTGCACACCTTTAATCCCAGCACTCGGGAGGCAGAGCAGGTGGATCTCTGTGAGTTCGAGGCCAGCCTGGTCTACAGAGCGAGATCCAGGATAGCAAAGGCTACACAGAGAAACCTTGTCTTGAAAAACAAAACAAAAAAAGGTATCTGAGCACCGTGAACCTGGAAGCGAGCCAGTGAGCAGGTCTCTACTTCAGTTCCTGCCTCCAGGGTCCTGCCTTTAGTCTCTGACCTGGCTTCCCATGATGACGGGCTGTAACTAATAAGCCAAATAAATCCTTTCATCCTCCAAGTCGATTTTAGTCAGTGTTTTATCAGAGTAATGGAAAGCAAACTAGAGAAGTATCCAGAGCAACACAGAGAAAGGCCCACTCAGGAACACTCGAAACAAGTCAAGGTGGAACCCTGGAGTTTGTGCCAATAATCCAGAGGAAGACAACTGACGAGAAATGGGGCAGAGTAACCGGAAACAAAAACATGGAGACTTAAGCTTTCATATATCATGATGTGCCCAAACCTATAGCTGGGGACTTAAATAATTCCCTCTTAGCAACTGAAAGAATTTCTAGAGTGCAAATTAGTCAAAACAAAAAAAGGAAAATATATTCACAATTCACCAAGAGGATCTAATATTCAAAGAACCCCCTCCCCTCTGCCCAGTATCAGAACACACATTGTTTTGTTTTTTCAACTATGCATGGAACATTCTCTAAAGCACACCATATCCTGGACCATACACCAAATTCTCAAATTTAAAGGTGTTTATATTGTACAGACTATGTTATTTGACTATCATGAAATCAAGCTAAAACTCAATGAGACAAAAAAGAACAAAGAAAACCAAACCAAACCGAACCAAAACAACAACAACAAAAATCAGAAAGTGTCTAAACTCTTGGAAATCAAACAACGTGTGTGGAAATAATTCACTGGTGGAAAAGGGTCATTCCAAAGAAGATATGAGAACATACGCATTGGTGTGCAAATGTTCACCAACTTTCGGCTGCTCTTGAGAATAAGACTCCTTTCTTGTGTGAGGTTAAAATAAATGTAAATACTTTTAATTATATGATTTAAATACTGAACTGTGGACACACAGTCTGTCAAGCTTTCAAATCAAATTGTCCAAAATGGCTTTAATCTCCACAATTTTAAGAGGCTCTAGAGTAAGAACATATCCCTTCATAAGATGACATCTGTGTCCTATTTCACACATGCCTCAAACTGTCTGTTGAGAGTCAGAGAGCCTGCGGTTGGGGTCCAGTGTATGGGTGTCTTCTCTCATCATTTTCCAAGTTGGGTGCTTTCTCAAAGGGTCTGTCTGTCATCAATTCACACTATCTTCTCCCAAGTGACTTCATCCATTTCCATGGCTTTAAGTGCTGCTCCAGTGTTGGCAACTCTCAATTAGACAATGTGGCTCTGGATCCCAGATCCATTCATATCTCACCTCAAACCTGCTGCTCCCCCGGGTCTCTCACCTCTGTGTTGGCACTCTCAACTCACCACAAGCCATAAGCTGGACAGCCACACCACATTCCTCCTCGTCATTCACATCCATGACACTTTTCAGCAAGCTCTGAGGACCTGACCAACAAAGCGCCTCTTCCCTCCCTTTGCCCCAGGATAGCCCAAGCCACCGCCTTGCTCATGAAGTGCTGCAGTGAGCTCCCATCCTCTTTCCTTGCACCTCTCACAAATAATCCCTCTGGGATTATCCTCCACGTGGGAGACCCCTGCTCTAATGGCTGAGATGTGGTTACAATACTGTGCTTACATTTTCCAGTGGCTTCTTATCACAGTCCCATGGGTTCACTCATGTACTATGTTTTCTTTAGCTAGAATACAGACGTTAAGACACGATACCTTACCTTCACTCCAGTAAGTCAGGACCTGGACCTCAACAGGGGACTCCGTGGACCTCGGTCGGATGAACCAATAAAGGCTGTGACGTAAACGAACTGATTAAGGGCTGCATGTCCTGGTTAGGTTTCTGTGGTTGTGACAACACGCTGACCAAAAACAACTTGGGGGAGGGAGTCTGCAGTCCATCATCGAGGGAAGTCAGGGCAGGAGCTCAAGCAGGAACCTGGAAGCAGGAGCTGAAGCAGAGGCCATCGAGGAGTGCTGCTTACTGGCTTGCTCCCCTTGGTTTGTTCTGCCTGCTCTCTTAGAGCAGCCAAGACCACCTGCCCAGTGTTGGCTCCACCCACAGTAGGCTGGACCCTCCTACATTAGTCATTAATTAAGAAAGTGCCTCCACAGACTTCCCCCAGGTCAGTCTGATGGAGGCAATTTCTGAATTGCGGTTCCCTCTTCGCAGGTATGTCTCGGCTTCTGTCAGGTTGATGAAAACTAACCAGCATTGGTGGCTCCTATGTAATCATATAATCCGGATGTATTGTGTGTGCAGAAAGGCATAGAAATAAACAAATAAATGTGTTAATGGCACTGTCTTTAGGTGGTAGGGTTATGATGGATTTTCTCTTCTTTCCCATTAAAAATTATTCTCTAAAATTAGTAAGAATAATTTCATAATGAAGAAAACATAGATTAGCCTTATTTTACAGCCATTTGTCAAGGTTTTACCCAGACTGAATGATTCTAGTACCTTTTTATTTTTGTATTAGAGTCCTTTGAACTCAGGGACTTACGTTTGCTTGGCAAGCAATCTACCAGTGAGCTGCACTGTCATCCTGACACTCCATCTTTGAATATCATATTTTCTTATTTCTCAATTACCTTTCGGGCCCTTTATACTGTAATCTCTCTGACCCACCACAACCTTCAGCAAGTTTTCATTCACATTTTTGTGGACAGTATTTTTCAGGTTTTACATTGAAGGACAGAATGCTTCCTTTTATATAGATGGCATCCTACAGCAAATGTGTTCCACCTTGGTAATAAAGCCCTGGTTTTAGGAACAGCTCCTTGAGAGACCTGGAAAGTTCTGATGGGATATAAAAACTGGCAATTAATTTCTGAATGAATGTTTGAGAAAGTCTAATGAGCTTCGTATGTTTCCTCTTTTTAGAAAGAGGCTGAACGAGTTATGTTATTCACACATTTCAAGTGTGAATCCTAGTGAAAATGGGCTTACTTATGTTTAGGTCAAGTTCTGTGGGAGCCAAACACAACTAATGGACAGAAATTAAAGAAATGAACAGAGTACCACTAATGTAAGCATTTTTCTTTGAATAAAAAACGAACAATAAACAGATATAGTTGCTGGGCGCATGAGTATATACAGATTTACCTTCTGTCAGGCAGGGACCCCAGAGGAGGTGGTGACATATTAATTCCAGGAATATGTGTCTGAGAGGAGAAACACAGAGCATGTTTTGTGAGCAATTCCTCTCAGGGGCAGAGGTCCAAGTCTGCTCTGGGGGTGGTCTTGAGGCCACCTGGATAAGTTGGGTTCCTTGCCAGTTTTGGAACTGGCTAGTTTCCAAGCATCATTAGGGGAGGGTTAGAACAGAGAAGGTGGGAGGGAGGGAGGTCAGGCTGTCTGGGGAATCTGGACAGAGTGGACGTCCATGCACTCCGGGGCTCTTCGGATTCAGGGTAGATCTAGAACCGTCCACCCGCACCGGTCATGGATGAGGTCTGCTGGGGATCTGCCAGCATGTGCCCTGGGCTGGGTGAGAAGTAGCTAAACAGTTCAGAAGTGGGAAAAGATTAGAAAATATGGCGGTGGCAGCAGGCCAGCAGAACGGAGACTCTGAGCCAGGCCTTTGCCAGTGTGACCTGCTGGGCACGACGGCTGAAGAAGGAAACCTTGCTCCACAGCCCTCCTTCTTCAGGGTTCTTGTTTTCTCTGCTCTCATTCGCGTGGTCTCAAGGAGCCAGAGAGCAACTTGGGTGTGAGTTTTTAATATGATTTCCTAACACCTAACTGGACCATTGGAAGTGTGTGTTAGTAGTGCCCGTATTCTGCAAGACCCTTGGCCTTGGCTCTGCAGGCTGGGTGTGCATGTGGCTCCTGTCTGCCTTTCCACTTATTTGTGGGCACGTGCCATCCATGCACTAAGTTATGAAAAAAGAGTCAAGAAACAGAGGCCGCCAGGAAGGAGGAAACTGGGAGTGGGGGTGGGGTCATGGGGGTAGGGGGAGGGGTTAAGATATGCAAATCACGCTGCAGTGATGCTTGTTTTATGTCTCAGGCTGAGCAAACTGGAGGAAGACCGAGGAACACCAGCTCCAGTGAGTGTCCAGGGGACATGCAGGTGTACACTATTACTGGCTTACAAGTTCACGATACCCACTGAACGCAGATCACTTGCGCGATTTGTCCCAGTGTTTTAAGCTCTACGGAGCTCTAAGACGTCAGCCTCTACAACTGCTTAAGAATGCTCCTTATTTTCATTTAAAAAGTTGGACATGGAAACGTGGAGGAGTGAGCCAGACAAATCCCAAAGACAAATGTTAAATTGTGCGTTTACACGGTGGAATACTATACAGCCTATCCGGAGAACACACCAGGGCTCTGTGTAGTGACACTAACGGTGAATGTGATGTCACAGCAGCTGCGACAGAACACCCAGAACACGCACCCAGAACAATCAACAGCAGCAGGATAGGGAGTGACATAGAGACCTGTGCCCCGCCCTGTTCTGTAAGGCTCATCCTCTTCCATTCTAGATGAAACACGTTTCCAAGCACTGGTCATTTGCAGGGGTTGTTTTAATGCACTTAAAAACATGTGGGGCTATGAGGAGAGACACTTTTCAGAGTCTGTGAGAGATACATTTCCTTTGTGAGTAAACAAGGCGAGATGAAGGCACATCTGTGGGCCAGGTTTACTTAGATCCCCGTGTTCAATTGCAAGAAGATGTGTAACCTTAAGAATGGTTAAGCCTAGCCAGGTGGTGGTGGCTCACGTCTTTAATCCCAGCACTTGGGGGCAGAGGCAGGTGGATCTCTGAGTTCGAGGCCAGCCTGGGCTACAAAGAGAGTTCTAGGACAGCCAGGACTGTTACACAGAGAAACCCAGTCTCAGAAAAATAAAATAAGATGAAATAAAAACAAAAACCAAAACAAAACAACAAAAAAGAGGGAAGAAGAATAGTTAAGCCTCCTGGAGTGGCTTCCTCTTCTGTCGCGTGTGTTTGAACAGGGGCTCCCTTCTCAGCTCCCCTTCAGTTGAAATAGTTGAGATGGGTTCAGCACACTGTCAAACAGGAGGGGAGCTGATGCGGTGATGGCTCCCAGTGGTGTCAGGTATTGGGCACGTGGTGCTGATATCTGTAAGAAGCAAGGCCGCAGACTGGACATGTGTCCTCACAGACTTTCCTCAAATAATCTATTTGTCCTTCCCCGCTGCAGGAACTACTCTCACTCATCCCAGGTTTCTGCTTCCCTATCTCCGCTTGTTTGAAATAAATTACAGGGGAAGGCAAACAGACAGACAAGCAGACAGGGTGCCGGGAAGAAAAGATGAATAGCGAGGGGACTTGGCCAGGGGAGGGCAGTCAGAGATGAGGTCCTTCGGGTGCGAGTCACACTAAGGAAAAAGTATGAAAAACAGACCACGGCCCCGGTGACGTGATGACTGACACCCAGCCACAAACCAGCTGCCCCAGAGGACCACTCCACTCTACAACGTGGCCATTGATCCAGCCCAGGTGCACACACCCTCCGCTCCTCTCATTTTCCCTGCCTGCCTGGCCTCCCTGCTGCTCAGGAAGCCGTGCAGTCAATCCTGGCTGTGCACACAGAACTCCACAGCAGGTCAGGAGCCTGGGGAGCTGGAGGTCTGGACTGGTTCACACTGTAAGTGCAATGTCTGTAGCAAAGGCAAGTTCGCAGCCTCCGAGTCCTTTGGGGACAGCCTTGCAGAGCTCATGGCTTTCCTGACTGCTGGGGTCGGGCTTGTGAGGGAGGATGAAGTCGCCTATGATGTTAGATCTGGGCACTCTGTGACAGCCTGTCCTTCCTAATAACTGCACACAGGACTTAGAGTGAGCAGACCACTCACATGGGAAGGTCAGGTAGCTTGTCTAATGTCACCCAGCCAGAAAGTACCAGAGTCGGGATTCAAACCCAAGCTGTCTGCTTCCCATCGCTCCACTTCTCGCTGCCTTTGAGGTTTGCCTTTGGCTCTTACCAGCTGTAACTCCCTGTCCATCTCCATCTGGCTGCTTCCCTACCCCTGCCCACCATAGAGTTATCGTGGGCCTGTAAGACACCAGGCTGAAAAGCTAGACACTCCCAAAGCAGGATTTCTATTTCTCTCTATCCATGATGCTCCTCGGAATACATTAAGAGGTTCATCTTAATAGATACTCAAAAGTCAATGAGAAACCTTAGTGGTAATTGCAAAGCGATCAAGACTACAATGTCACATCACCTTCCAGTGCAGGAGGGAGCAAACTGTATAGACTGGACTTTCAGCTGTGAGTTACCGTGTGTGTGTGTGTGTGTGTGTGTGTGTGTGTGTGTGTGTGTGTGTG